>PVJI01030352.1:0-14305 GCA_004026765.1 Micronycteris hirsuta | reverse complement strand
ATCGTGAAAAACAACTCGATAACAATTCAAATTAAGTGAAGAAAGATGGCATCTAATCAGAGCCATGTGAATTTTACGGCATGCATCCTATTGCAAGCTGGAAAGGCGGTCTCCTACTCGAAGCAAGGCAGGCGGTGGCCTCAGTCAGGACCCTTTTTTGTTAAAACCACTCAGGCGACCACGACTCAGACAAAGACAAAGCAATCCTCTGCGCTGCCAATTCTCTCTCTTAGCGACGCTCGTATCTTATCTTCTTCAAACATAAAATGCAAGTAGCGCTTGAAATAACTAAGAGTAACCGTGGTGTTTAATGCCTGTGTCCCATGACATGTTGCTCTCCAAGGTTTGTGTCAATGAAAATCCCTGAATCTTCGCCTGGGAAAACAATCAGGCAAAGAAATGTTCATGCTGACAAAGGTTAATTTTAAGTTGTTTCTGCCTCGTTCGGAACAGACATAATCTGTATTCAGAATAGCATGCATTTTTGCAATAAAAATAAAATTCACAGTGCTATAGTCCTTAAAACAACATTTATACCTTTTATTTGCATAATTTATGGCATTGTTCAAAAGACATTCTAGACTAATATAATATTCTCCACTACCAACGGAGGGTAAGAGGAACATTTTTAAACCATCACACAAATCTAGAAGAACAAAGATCACTGACCTTTCCTAAATAATTTACTTTATTAAAGTGTTCTGTCATATTACCATGATGGACCAATTTAATCAGTGCAAAGGGTTTTGCTTAATAAAATGTATTTCTCATCACTTTAGGGTTTGGTATTGTGGCTCTGAGTGATGACATCCAGGTTATTTTCCTCAGTGTGACACACTCCATTGTGACAGGTTTTGACAAACAACATCAGCCTAACTAGGAGTGCAGGGGTGACACTGACGGATGATAATGTGTTCACTGGAGCCTTCTGAACAATTACCTGATCCCAATTAAATCACACTGGTAGTGACCATCCAAACCGGCAGGTCAGAAACTGACCTTCATTGCCCATCTTTATCTGGAACTGAAAACCCTGTGCACCGCATCTCAAAGTTACCAGCAAAACAAAAATCATATCAGTTGCTAAGCTTCCTTCCTACCTGCTTCGATTTCTTAGTGTGAAAACCGAAGTTCATCCTTTGTTTTACTTATTGCTATATTACAATATAATGAAGTAACAAATGGATACTCATTTCCAAACTCAAATCATCTATGGCTTTAATTATTGATTTATCTCTCTCTTCTTTTTGCCACTGGAGGCTTAGTTTGAAAATCATCTCTGATTTTCAATGGCCTATCTTCAAATATGCTTCTAAAGAATTCTTTCACTCAAATTCAAGGAGTCATTTTTCAGAAGAGATACATTTCATAAAAATGTTTTTGATAAGGTTTTTTTTTTTTCGTTTTATAAAATACCAAACTATTTGTCCTAGAAGACAGCTACTGATAACAGAGAGAGACTTCAGTTTGCTTTAAGAGGCCGGGGTAGATGTATAATACCATGGGAATCTCAATTCTCTTTTGTATTTCCATTGCGTGCTGACTTGCATTTAAATGCATGCCTGCATTCTAAGTAATTGTTCTGACCATTTGAAAAGTGGTCTTTTCAAAGCTCTGAGAGATTTGTGCAGTTTTGGTCAATTTCAATTTGGTCCTCTAATGAATTATATATTTAAATTGCTCATGGATTTGCCACCAACAGTGTATTTTCTATTCAACTGGAATAAAAACAGAAACCAGTCTTCGGGAAAGCAATTTATTTTTTGCTCAGATATTATAGACTGGGGCGGAAGCGGGGTGGCTGCTACTATTTTCTCAAGACTGGGTTCAGTTCCTGAAGAGCAAGTGAAATTGAGGCAGGATAGTAACACGTTAGGAAAATTCCTAGCCAAGTGGAATAAGGAAGCTGAGACAGATGGATGATTCAGACCGGCCTCATTGAGCACCCAGGCTCCCATGCCTCCTTGTCTCTTGCACAGCTACTCCCTTAAGCATTATACCCTCAGACAATGAGGTTCAAGTAATTGGTATCAAATAATCTTAGGAACAAAACCTTGGGTCTGTTCACCACAGAGACAGAGGTTTGGATAAACAAGAGATAACACCTAGGCTTCCATCGTGTTTCAGCTCCAGGCCCAGAAGAGCAGGGAGGCCAAGCCGACCTACTCCAAGGCTGACGTCAGGACTGGAAGTAATGACCAATGCCCCCAACCCTAGAGCCAATCAGTAGAGACTAGACCCTGAAAGAACACACCTGGAAGCTGATGATTATTCTACTGAGATCCTCCCCTGATACCTCCCCTAAAATCCCTTCCTTTAGGAAACAGATAAAAACCTTAAGACCAGGGACCCATTCTTCCCCCCACCCCGGGTAGAGCACAACCATGACTTTCCCAACTTTCCTACCCATCTTTCCTTAGGCAGATATCTTTTGCTCTCTTTTTCCTAAGCTCCAAGGGCCCTTCTTTTGCCTCTGTAACTTGTTTCCTGAGTCCATGCAACCGAGCTGGCTCACTTATTCTGCCTCTGACTTTCTTTCGAAAAGGCCAAATAAAATTTATGCCCTAGAGTTCCTGGCTGTGAATTCTTTCTTTGCTGAACTCAAGAACCAAGGTTGCTAAATAGAGGGTTGACATCGCTGGTAATAAAATTGCTTGAGGCCTACTTTTTAGGATGTAGTACTGTAAATGTTTGCAATAATTATAATAAAAATACATGTAGGTCGTTAGTCATTGTGTTTACTACTGAACTATAAGATTAAAAATCAGTGAACGAAATGTGAGAAAATTATGTAGATGAGGTTAAAAATATCCAATTGACAACTGGGAAAATAACTATCTTGGCTGGGAGTGGGTGGGGTGAGGAGGTGGTGAGTACCAGGGTGGTACTTACATGGTACTGGGCAATGTTCTAAGGGTTTGGCGAGCATTAGTCATTTAATCATCATGATAAAACTTTCAGTTGGCAACATTAGTGTGCCTATTTTACAAATGAGAAGTAACTGTTGCACACATAAGTTAAATCATGTAACCAGTTACTCAGCTAACAAGCGGCTGCCTTGGCTTTCACACTGGGCAGCGTGGTTCTACAGCTGGGTTTTTGATTAACATACAATAGTGCTGATAATTACTTCTTTTAAATTCAATATACATGCAACCAAATCATGGCTGGCCTTACACACAGAGGCTTTTCTTTTCTTTCTCTCTTTTTTTCTTAAGATTTTATTTATTTTATTTTTAGACAGAAGGGAAGGGAGGGAGAAAAAGGAGAGAAAGATCAATGTGTGGTTACCTCTCAAGTGCCCCCTACTGGGAACCTGTCCTGCAACCCAGGCATGTGCCCTGACTGGGAATTGAACCTTCTTCAGTTCGCAGGTCGGCACTCCATTCACTGACCCCCACCAGCGAGCACACAGAGGCTTTTCTACAGGACATGATTTGGGGAACACTGGCAAAGGGCTTCTCTCTCAAACTGTTTTCTTTAGAGATTTTTTTTAGGTAGGAAGTATCATATATTGCCTAATATGAACAGCCTCTGATACTGTGTGATGGGCACAGAGTTTCACTTCGGAAAATGGAAAAGCTCTGAAGGTGCTTGGTGGTGAATGCTGCCCGTAAGAACTCTATACTTTAAAGTGATTACAATAGTAAACTTTACGTTATGTATATTTTACCACAAAAAAAGCTTCTGATGCTGAATTCTAATTCTAGGTCCAGAAGCTATTAGCAATAAGGAACTCAATCTCTCTAGGTTTGTGTTCTTTTCTATGCAGTGGGGAGAATAAAAGAACCTACATTCCAGGGTGGTTGTAAGGATGTATGGTTTTTATCACAATGCCTGAGGTCACTGGTTTGCAAATGTTTTTCTTCAGTGCCGCGCCTAGAACTGTTTGACATATAGGAAGTGCTTCTGTGGAATGAATGGTTGAACAATTCATTATGGATTCTTTTTATTTTTTGTTTACCTTAGTATGATAATATCTTAGTCTACAAAGCCCCCCCCTTTTGTGCATGAGCAAAATGGGAATAGTAGAATACTGAATGGGAGAGGAAACTTAAAATGGCAATTTATCTAATTCCTCCTTACCTAGCACTGGCTGGGTGCCCAGTATTCCTCAGGATCTAAAAGTGTAAGAACCTACATCAGTGTTTCTGCAATTTCAGTAAAATCTCCTGGAGAGCTTGATAAAAATGTAGATTCTAGGCCTCACTCACAGAGATTCATATTAGCTAGGGCCCAGTTTCTGCATTTTGGAGACTCACAGGTAAGAATAATGGAGTTCATTGGTAGACTATTATCATTTTTAAGTATAGACTACTATACTTAAAAATAATTACAGATTCACAGGCAGTTGTAAGAGATAATACAGAGAGATTACCTTGCACCTACCCTTCACCCAGTTCCCTGCATGATAACCTCTTGCAAAGCCATAGCACAAGAACACAACCAGGAAATTGATGGTGACACAATTCACCCATGTTGAGCAGACTGTATTTTGACAAGTGATGTAAAATCACCATCTTGACTGCACAGTAGAATCATCTGGAGAATTTTATGAAAAAAAGGCCAGTTCCCAGATCCAGATGAATGACCGAGGGTGAGGCCTGGGCACCCCCTTCCCCAGAAATTCTAACATGAAGCCTAGGCAAGAGCCACCGCAGTACCTTGGCACTCGGTGTTCTCCCTCCTAGTTTCAGAGGAGAAGCCAGCCTTGTAAGCTGCAATGCACCCCAAGTCCTAAAAGTGAAGACAGCCCAGTAAGTCTTTGTCTTAGAAATGCATACTTTTCCCATTTTCAAGATTTAGTAAGTGCAGCTAACTGGAAGTCCAGAAGCAGAGGCATTTAAGCTGTTACAGAGGTAAGAGAACTGGCCATTACCCCAAGAGAAATGATAGCTTGTCACCAAACACTGATGTATAAAGACCATTGTGCTCAATATAAAGAGTTTAGCAATAATTTTGGCACAGCCTCTTTTATAATTATATATCAATTATTCTACTGCTGGGTGGAAAATAGCCCTTTCTGAAAATATTTAAATGTGATAATCAAAAACCTATTTACCATTCCTTTTGTATTTTAGGGAAGAAGCTTTTACTGCTCATTGTGCTACATCTATTTCAAGCTGTGTGCCTAATATGGTACCTACCATTTCCAATAAAAAAAAACAGGACTTATGGTTAATAAAGTATTATTTCTGTCATCATTCGTAACTGTATTATTTTTCAAGTAGAAACCACTTCAACTGGTTTTTCCCGTTCACTTCAGTATTTTGCACTACACCTACTATACCTTACATACTGGGCAAATGTGGTGGCGATGCTGGTATAATTAGATAATGCGAGTGACCTCCAAGAAAAAGAAAAATGGTGAAGAAAAAGGCAGCTATGTAAGTCACTTGCGCATGCGTTCTATCAATAATAACCATTTCAGAAGGCAATATTATTAACTATAAAGGGCGATATTAAATCTATAAAGTCATAATTCTTTCTTCAGGTTCTGTGTCAAACACTGAAATCCCCAACAGCTTAAAAGACCTTGCAACAACCACATATATAGCCATTAAAGTGCAGCACCAATTAATGCGGTAATGACAACAATTACACCTTTAGCATCTGAAGGTAATATGAAGCGAGCTAGGTGGTTTTCGAAAATGCCACAGCCTCAAAATAAGTTATGACCCACTGAAGCCTAATTAACTCTTCATGACATTAGTGTCCAATGTAATTATATTTCTTTACTGTCCCTTAGTATATCTTTGGTCCCTAGGGTTTACTTGTTAAAATAGCTCAAAGATGGACACTTTATGCCTATTAAGCCCAGAGTACATTTCCATGGTGCAGGTAATTCTCAGGCTGTTTAACCTTTGCACTACCTCAAGAGGAAAGCATTCCTAGTTTGCTGTATTAGTAAGCAACAATAACGGCTTCAGAATGATACACAGGTTTTTTTCGGTACTGACAACAGGAAATATTATACACTTGTGCAAATGAATGATAAAGATTTCTGTTTCCAGCCCTGGCTGGTGTAGCTCAGTGGATTGAGCACGGGCTGGGAACCAGAGGGTCCTGGTTCGATTCCCCGTCAGGGCACATGCCTGGGTTGCGGGCCAGGTCCCCGTGAGGGCCATGTGAGAGGCAACCATACATTGCTGTTTCTCTACCTCTCTGTCTCCCTCCCTTCCCCTCTCTCTAAAAATAAAAAAAAAAGATTTCTGTTTCCACTTTCAGTTGCCCTCTTTTCTTTCTTTCTTCTCCTCCCTCCTTCTCCCCCTCCCCACTCTTCCCTCCCTCCTTCCTTTTCCCTTCCCTTTTCCCATTTTTGCCGTATATTTTTGGCAATTTTATTTATGTATTTACTTTTATTTTTTATTGTAGTTTTTCCCATTACCATTTAGTCTCCTTACAGTCCCCTCTCCCTGCAATCACCCCAACTTCTGTCCATGAGTCCTTTTTCCTGGATCCTTCCATCCCCTAATGCCCCCTGCCCAATAGCTGTCAGCCTGCTCTCCATCTACAAGCCTGTCTCTATTTTGCTCATTCCTTCAGTTTGTTCATTACAGCCAAGCAGTATTCTATCATGTAAATGTCCCATAGTTATTTAACCACTCATCTCATGGACCTTGGTCTACTTCCATATCCTGGCTATTATAAATAACACTGCAATGAACACAGGGGTACTTATATTCTTTCAAATTAGTGTTTCAGGTTTCTTTGGATATATCCCCACAAGTAGCATCGCTGGGTCATAAGGCAGTTCCATTTTTAATTTTTTGAGGAAACTGCATACTACTTTCCACAGTGGCTGCACCAGTCTGCGTGCCCAAAAGCATTGCATGAGGTTTCCCCTTCCTCCACATCTTTGCCAGCACTTGCTGTTTGTTGATTTATCAATGATAGCCATTCTGACAGGTGTGAGCTGATATTCTCATGCAGTTTTATGGTTTTGAGAGGTGTAGTCCCAACCTTAGTAAATGACCTCCAAAAGCATATGTCCCGGCATAGTTTGGCACTTGTGCAGGTTCTGCCCTAAAAACCATGTCCTCCACACACCTGTCTCAAACACATGGGATGTAGCAAGGGGAGATTTTCAGACTGAAGTTGTGTCAGTATTTCCTGCCCTGCCTTCTTTTTCTACAATCTCTGTACCTTTTAGATATATACAGTCCTTTCCTTCCCTTTCACTTTTTCTGGTTTTGCCATATTTTATAATATAATTTTCATATAGACATTCCTCATAATCTCTTAAATTGAATGACAGAAAAGTCTTTCACTGGTACTAACCTTAAACACCTTTCAATAATTTGGAAACATCTTAAGAACACAAGCAATGTGACCAGAAAAGTAGAATAAAACAGTGATAGACTGTTAAATTTAAATTTTCAGCAATTCTTAAATCCTTGGAAGGAAGGCTTATTTGATGAATAGCCAGACATTTGAGAAAGAGATAGGCAAAGGATAGAAATAATTCCTGACAAAAGTAAGATAATAATTGTATATTTTTAAGACACTAAGTTTGTGGTGATTTGTTATGTAATACAGTGGGTTTCATAACCAGAGGCAACTGTGTAAAATGCACAGAACAAACAGAGTCACAACCTGTGAAATATCTTTTTTTAAAGATTTTTATTTATTTCTTTTTAGAGAGAGGGGAACAGAGGGAGAAAGGGAGAGAAATATCAGTGTGTGGTTGCCTCTCATCGCCCCCTACTGGGGACCTGGCCCACAACCCAGGCTTGTGCCCTGACTGGGAATCGAACCTGTGACCCTTTAGTTCACAGGCCAGCACTCAATCCACTGAGCCACACCAGCCAGAGCAACAGGTGTGAAATATCTTGCTATGTGTTGGAACTATAGTATACTTGTTGAGACTTAGAATGAAAAGATGTCCAAGCTAAGGATTGAGCCTGGAAATGTACATGGATTGCATGAAATGTACATGATCAGGAAGGCTATTCATGCGATGCTAATGAACTTGGACTTTAGATGGTGTGGCATTCTTGAAGGCTAGAAATAAGATAATCAAATCAGTGTTTTAGAAAACACAGTCAGGAAGCCAGCTTAGAGATGTGAAAGAATGCAGGCTAAGGGCCTTCTGGGACAGTGATGGCAGACAGCTGATGGCAACACAAACCTGAGCAATGGGGCAGATAGACCCAGATCAGGATTGAGCAGTATTTAACAGGTTGACTCACCAGATTTTAATGGATTGGATCGTGAGTAAGCACAAGATTGTTTAGGAAGATTCCTGGGGATTTTGCCATATAGCTGCATAAATTTTGGAGCCACACATTAGGAAAATCAGTTTGGGAGGAAGCTTCTGAGACCGGTCTATGCAAGTTGAATTTGAGTTTTCAGTGGGAGCTGTCTCCTGGTCTATGGTTGTACGGGCCTACGGGTCAAGCAAGAGCTCTTGCCTACAGAATATACGGGGAGTAGTAAACACACACGAAGGTATAAAACTTTTCTAAGGCAGTGAGTAAAAAGGAAAAGACAAGAGAACGCGAGACAAATCACAGGAATCAACATTTAACAGAGGATCAAAGGATAAGCCAAGGAACTGAGACGTAGTGGATAAAAAGTCCAAGGGCCAAAGGAGTGTGAAAGGTGGGCTGAAGAATATTTCAAGAGAACAGTGGTCGACAGTGTCAAATGCTTTTGAGAAGCCATGAGTGGTAGGGACTGCACAGTGTTTACCGACCTCAATGAGTTCAGTGAAAGTTTAGCTACCTTTATGTACATTTCCTTAAAGTTGCACAATTATTTTAGCATTGTCAGAAATTCTAATGCCTTAGGCTATGAAAAGAGTGATCATTTAAAATGATTCCTCCCCCTCCCCCTGGTCACAGATATTATTAAGCATTGGTTCTGGTACCAATCATTGGGCTCAGAATAAATAACATCATTCCACGCTGAGAAATGGCCTCATTCTTCTGATAGCTTGACAAGTTTTTAATCAACATGCACCATGCAGGGCCAGAAATAATAATTTGATTTACATGCAGTCTATAAGTGACATTAGATAACAAATAGTTCTCAGTGGGAGAGAAATATGGTAGGCCTTTCGGTAGCTAAATAATATTATAGCTTGTCACACGAAAGGTTGTCCTTTGTTGAAATAATACGACGACAGTTGATTTTAGTAAATTACATCCCAAACTGGTTATTTGAATACAAAGGGAAGTCACTGAGATGGATTAAGGTCATTAAATGTTGGGCGGGTGTGTGCCTACATCAGTTTGCCATGTCTCTATAGGGCACACCAACTATTTTCAGATGACATAAACTCAAATACATGTTTATTAGCGTGATGACAAATCAACAATGAAATGAGGGCCTCTGAGAAACACTTGCTTGAATGAGGCTTAACTGCATCAAAAAATTGTTCTATGGTTTTGACACCTAATTAAAATAACTGATGATTTCCTCAATTTTACTTACTAGTTCGTTTTCATTGTGCAGAACGCTTTAGGCAGATGAAGTCAATTTACCTGGGATTATGTGATTTTTCACTTAGCTGACCCTGCTGAATTATATCACAAAGCACACATTTTAATTTGGGGTCTTATGTTATGAACCCCCAGCCTCATGGGCACTAGATAAGCAATTCTAAGGGGAGATATACTGGGCATGTTAATACTTTTGATTGAATACCTTAACTGACCTGTTCAAGATCACTCAGTAAAGCTAACTGCTTAATTATCAGGTCTTTTACTTAGAAAGAGATAAAAATGACATCGATGACACACTGTTAGAGTGGCATATTTTACTGACTGTCTCCGGTATTATTTCTAAACCAACTGGCGAAGAAAGAACAATTCATGTAATCTGCCCAGAGACGTAAAACAAACTCTGGAGTGTGAAAGGACCATAAAGCGAAGGTTAGTCAGGGAAGGGCTGATGAACATTCAAAGGAAACACAAATGTCCATCCCTTTCCTTCAAGTGTCTCCAAAGGAATGAGCCCAGTGAACGAGAATCTCACCTAATCAGAGAAGCAGATTTGAGGACTTCCCTCAGTGACCCTTTTCATGTTTAGCAAGTCTGCATATTGTAACATTTCTGAAATCTAATTCCACCGATGCTCATTTAAAGGCACACAAAGTATTTTAGATCTATAGAACAAGCTCACAAACATACATGCAGATTTACGTTTTTCCATTTTTTTGAAGTTACAATCAGTAATACAAAGCACATGTTAGGAGGTTCAATCTTTATTTCAAAACATGTATTATTGTTGTTATTTTAAAATACATTTTCACCCTCAGATATTATGGGAGATTTCATTTTAGAGTGTAAATAGCCTACCATAATCTGCAGATTATTTATCCTTATAGTTTTTTCTGAGTTGTTTTTTCAAGAACATCAGAAATTCAGTAAGGATAATCATCTATTTATTTTTGGTGAGTGCATGATAATTTATTTAGTGCTTATCTCCACTGTAGACTGAATACTTTTTAGGGGGGTTATGTCTAACTTCTTTTACATTTGTATTAATAGTTTATGACCAATAGTAGATTTTTAGGTAATATTTGTTGAAATGTTCCCTAGAAACTAGTTTTTGATTCTCACTTGCCCTGATATAATCCATATATTCATTTTTTATTTCTTTAACACACACACACACATATGTACATATAACTATGAGTTTTAGAATGATGTAAAGACTGGACCTTGTACATAGCAATAAGCAGAGATTAAAGTTGAGTAGTCTGATTACATCACCCCACCATGTTTCTACAAACACTGGATTTCCGTTCTTTCAGTCATAGCTTGAGAACTGAATCTAGGTGTAACTGTGTGATGCTTAGGGACATGTCCGGACAGTTTTTAATCACTCTTTTTTTCCACTGAGTCACGTGAGGTGAATGGCATGCTATGGCCGTGAGCAGATAACCTAGCTTATGCCTCTAATTCCATCCCTCTTCCTCAAATGACACATACCAGACTGCAAAATGATTTAGGGTGATGTAATTATAGGAATAAATTTAAATATTCTGTTTGGTGAAAAAATAAATTAAATGGTTCACATAAATAAATTTCAATTATTTGTAGCAAATTCTAAATGTCACATGTCGTTACAGATAGAGAAGTATAAATACTTAGTGAAAGACCTAGTGAAATATGGTACTTTTGTTTTTATCCTCACCTGAGGATATATTTATAGATTTCAGAGGGGGTGGAGAAAGAGAGAGAGAAAGGGAGAGAGAGAGAGAAATTGATTTGAGAGAAACATCGATTTGTTGCCTTCTGTACATGCTCCGACTGGGGAACAAACCCGCAACCTAGGTATGTGCCTTGACTGGGGATTGAACTCACAACCTTTCAGTGTACAAGACGATGCTCCAACCAACTGAGTCACCCATCCAGGGCTGGTGCAATTTTTTAATAGTTCAAAAATGTATCCTTTATAAGGCTCATAATCTTTTATCTCTTGGTGTGACCATTGATATTTCTAATGACTAAAAAATTACAATGTGAATAATTTCTCAAAATTACAATATAGTCATCCATATTTTAACAGATAATACTTAAATGTATTTTGAGGTACAACCTATTTTTATTACTATTTATTCTCAATCTTTTTTTCTTAAATATGTGAATACAAAGGCATGGTCTTGCTTTCTGAAAAAAAAAAGTGGAGAACAGCTCAGAGGTGCACAAATCACCTTATCTCCAGCACATTGCCTGTGTGCTCCTCGTGTGATATTCTTATGTTATCCAGCTTTTCTTAAAATGGAAAAATGGAAATGAAGTTTCTTTTTTATCTTGAATGGAAAGTAAATACAAATTTTGTTAGGATAAAAAAGATAATTTTGACAGGAAAGTTGCACATAAAGAAAGCTTTTTTTGTTATGCTTCCCTAGAGAAAGGGATGCATCAAATAGAAGGAGGGGCTGGAAAATGGAAGAGCCAGCAGGAAAGAATGGAGTGAATGTTTCCCCTAAGAAGATTCTGGATGTGCTCAGGAAAACACGTAGTTACCTAAAAACTGAACACAGCCACCAGTGAAGCACAGAAACTACAAAGTCGCAGGCCATAGACAAAAGAAACTAAAGACTCTAGTCAAGGAAGGGGCCATCCCACAGGGCACCAGGGCATGAGAGAGGACAGAAGCCCAGCTTTGGAGGCAGCAAGATTCTGCTTACTTCCACATGAATGAGAAGTGGATTGGATGAAGTTCAACATAGGATGAGCTTTTAAGAGACTGGGTCTTGGCCACCACCTGCAGTTTTCAAACTTAATATTAGCCGATGGTAATTTCTGTTCACCACTACGCTTACTAAAAATTGTATTGGATACTTTCAACAAAGAAGATCTGGCTGCCTGGAAGCTGCATCAGGTTGCAAGCTAAGTCCTAAGTCTTCCCTTCCAAGTGAGATTTTGATGTTGTTATTGGTGGTGGTTGTGGTGTCGGGTTTGGGAGGCGTGCTTGTTTCTTTGTTTTCTTTCATCAGGGGCATTTCCAACACAAAAGATCACATCCAGTATGTTTGATTTGGGGGCATCAGTAACAGCATTTTAATCTTTAAAAATACCGACATTTTTAACATAAGATGTTTAATACCTCCTTGGAAAGAAAATGTATATAAATTATGTGAAACGAATATGTTTACATCGTTATTCAAATGGCTTATGAAATGTTTCGAGTACAATGTTTTCTTTTGTGTACATTATGTGGCTGATTGATTCAATCTCATACAGTAATTTAAAAATGGTGACAAAAGTTAAAGCCTGTACTTTTCATTGACAGTTTAAATGTGCTTTGACCCGACTAGAAAGTCAGTATAATCTTCAGAGTGAGTAAAACAATATCCCCTATGGGATCCCATAGAATAAGGCTCAAGTCCTATATCCTGGCATAAAGGGCACTCCCAGTCAGGGCTCCTCTGCCTTCCCTATCTCATTGCCCCGCTCCTCCCCCAGGCCCTTCAATCCAGCAACTCAGATGTTGGGCAATTTCCCACCAGTGTGTCCCGTCTTTTATTTCTTCCTGATTTTGCTCACTGTATTTCCATTGTTTAAATTTTTTTCTCTTCCTTCTGTAATTCATCAAGTCATCATTATAGTTAGGCTTTTAATTAATATGAACTTGTCTCTGGACTTTTCCCAGATTACTCCAAAGGAAATGAGACAGGCAGTGTGGTTTGGGGATAAGAGCACTGGCCTTCGAGCCATACTTCCTGAGCTCAAATCCTAGCCCTACTGCCTATGAGCTCCCTGGCCTTAGGCAAAACGCATTATCACTGAGAGTCTAAAAATATGGAGATAATACCCATTCCCTCTTACTTCTGTTAGAGCATGGAGAACACTTAAAAGTGAATGTGACCCATAGTAATTACTCAGTTAATATTACCAGTTATATTTATTACATCCCAAAGAAAAATTAATGGCATCAAAACTGTTCAAATGCACTCATTACATAGTTCTGTCATTGCACATTTTATTGGACTATAGTTATATATGTTCACGTCTGGCCCTTTTGGTAGATTTAAACTCTACTGTGTGTTCCCAAAGAATTTTGGGTGCCTGAAGTATATTTAGTGATCACATATATTTCTCGAATGATCTGTGTGTTATGCTAGTTTCTATGGATTTTTTTAAAGAAAAATAAAGGGAAAAGGATATCTTCATGAAAGTTGGAGGCATGCTGCTTGTCAACATATACTCTGGCCCTGGCTGGTGTGGCTCAGTGGATTGAGTGCCAGCCTGCAAACCAAAGGGTTGCCGGTTCGATCCTCAGTCAGAGCACATGCCTGGGTTGCGGGCCAGGTCCCCAGCAGGGGGTGCACAAGAGGCAACCACACATTGATGTTTCTGTCCCTCTCTTTCTCCCTCCCTTCCCCTCTGTCTAAATATAAATAAATAAAATCTTTAAAAAAATACATACTCTGGAACATGTTTGACACTATGAGCAGCTTTTACAGTCGTTGTTTCTGGCTTTAGAAGCGCCCTGGGAGTGCATGGCAGTACTGAAACCAGGGAGGCGGCAGAGACGAGAATTATCAGTCTTTAATAATCTCATCTTAATATGTTAAATTGTAAAATCTGACATTAAAATATTCCTGGAGTCTCTATTTTTATCTTTGTTTTCTATTATTAATTTTATTGAGTTCATGGGGATGACACTGGGTAACAAGATTATGCAGGTTTCAGATGCACAGTTCTACAACACATCATCTGCACACTGTGCTGTGTGTTCACCACCCCAAGTCAAATCTCCTTCCATCACCATTTATTAATCTTTTACCCTCTCTTATCTACCCTCCCCCCTCCCCCCCCCGTCACTACTTCTCTGTTGTCCCTGT
>PVJI01030351.1:0-14310 GCA_004026765.1 Micronycteris hirsuta | reverse complement strand
GAGAGGCCAGGGGCGCATGACAGGGCTGAGCCCCCTCTTGGGCAATGCCCCCGGCCCCCACACGGCCATGGCGCCCCACAGGCGGCCTGGCTGATGGGACTGGAGAGCGCTGACCCAGAAACACCGAGTGTGGGCCAGCTCGGCCGGGACGTGCTGCGTGCCTGTGCCTTTCTTGCGTGGCCGCGGCGGCTCTCACCCACTTCCTCTGACAGGTAAGAGCTGAGTCCTGCACGGTGCACCCTCGGGAGCTTTGGAAAGGTCACCACTTCCAAAGCACCTACTGTGAACCCAGCCCTGTTCCAGGGACTGGGGCTACAGCAGTAGAACTCCTGCTTGCCGGGAGTTTAGATCTGGGGGAGGGAGACCACACAGGCAAGCAAACAGTGGGCAGACAAGGAAAGGCCTGTGCAGGCAAAACAAAACGGGGTGGCGTCCTGGAGAAGGGTCAGCAAACCCTCTGTAAAGGGCCAGCTAGGAAGTGCCTTGCTCAGCGGCCGAGCGGCCTCTGCCACCCCCACCCGGCTCTGCACTGCGGCAGGAGAGTGGCCACAGACTGTCGCACCTGAATGCACACGGCTGTGTCCCAATAAAACGTCATTTACGGAGGCAGCCGTGGGCCAGATCCGCCCCTCCGGCCACCGTTCGCTGACCGGCCCTTGGTGTGGGGCCGGCTGCATGAGTGGGGCTACCTGAGCCTTTCTGAGAGGGACAGAGGGCAGCCCAATGCAGGCACCATGGTGCCTGGCCATGGGTCCCACGGGGAGGCCGCGGCGGGACGTCAGCAGACTTGGGCTGCGTGTGGGACAGAGACTGTGGCGCTTATTTGGGGGGACCACAGGGGGCCCAGGAAAGAGGAGAGTCGAGGGTGAGTCCTAGACTTGGGGCTTGAGCAACTCGGTGGATGGTGGTTCCGTCCACGAAAAAGATCCACCAGACCTGCTGGGTCTGAGGAGCGTCTCGGGGGGCAGGTGAGGGCTGCACCTGCAGCCCCGCGGGGAAGCCAGGATGGTGGCTCGTCTTCAGAGCAGGTCAGGAGGAGTGTGTGGGGACGGAGCAGGCCCGGACAAGGTCCAAGACACCAACACCTAGTGCTCGGCTGAGGAGGATGGAGCGGGCTCGCCTTCATGGGGGACAGGATGGAGCAGCCCCGTCTCCCAGGGTTCAAGCTCCGGGCCCCCGACTTACAAGCGGAAGCCGAGTGTCCCTCTTGTCCGGGGGTCCTCACTGCTGGGCCTGCAGTGGCACCTCCGCGAGGTGTGCCGTGCGTGACGTGGACGAAGCTGTTGGCACACAGCACCTGAGGTGACAGTGGTGACCGCTGGACGCACGGGCTGAGCGAGGGCTGCAGGGATGCTTTGGCTTGGAGCACAGTGCGGACGCCCTACTGCCCAGCACGTCCACCTGGGACAGGCCACCGTGCCTGGGGGGTTACCACTCTGGGAGCCCCTGGTGGGAGTCGGGGCTCTGGGTGGACAGCGTGGGTTCTACCCCATCTCCGGAGGCTCCCCAGGGGATGTTCCTGCCACCCATAGTGACACTGTGCGATCACATGTCTTCACGGCTGCTTTCCCCTCCCTGGGGCACCCCACCACCCGGTAACTCCTTCTCTGAGGGTCGGCTGCTGGGGGAACACGGGGGCGTGGTGATGGGGGGCGGGCACAGTGGTCCGCCCCGGCGCCACGCCCACACCTGTGTGCGCCCCTCCGCAGCGGGAGAAGATGGTGGAGTACCTGGCCAACACCGAGATCAACAGCCAGCGCATCGCCGAGGTGGAAAGCTGCTTCGGGGCGTCGGGGCAGCCACTGGCGCTGCCGGGCCGGGTGCTGCTGGGCGAGGGCGTGCTGACCAAGGAGTGCCGCAAGAAGGCGAAGCCGCGCATCTTCTTCCTGTTCAGCGACATCCTGGTCTACGGCAGCATCGTGCTCAGCAAGCGCAAGTACCGCAGCCAGCACATCATCCCGCTGGAGGAGGTGACGCTGGAGCCGCTGCCGGAGACCCTGCAGGCCAAGAACCGCTGGATGATCCGGACAGCCAAGAAGTCCTTCGTGGTGTCGGCCGCCTCGGCCACGGAGCGCCAGGAGTGGATCAGCCACATCGAGGAGTGCGTGCGGCGGCAGCTGCTCGCCACCGGCCGCGCGCCCAGCACGGAGCACGCGGCGCCCTGGATCCCTGACAAGGCCACCGACATCTGCATGCGCTGCACGCAGACCCGCTTCTCCGCGCTCACGCGGCGCCACCACTGCCGCCAGTGCGGCTTCGTGGTCTGTGCCGAGTGCTCCCGCGCCCGCTTCCTGCTGCCGCGGCTGTCGCCCAAGCCCCTGCGCGTCTGCAGCCTCTGCTACCGCGAGCTGGCTGCCCAGAAGCGCAGAGAGGAGGAGGAGGAGGGCCAGAGCGCGGGGTCCCCGGCCAGCGCCGGCTGCGGAGCGTCCAGCGGGGACGACGAGGACTCGGAGGAGGACAGGGAGAGCAGCGGGGATGGCGACTGGCCCAGCCGCCTGCGGTTCTACGACTCAGGCGTCTCCTGGTCCTCCTTCCACAGCTGACCCCGGCTGCCGGCCGGGGGCAGGTCCCTGCTCGCTCCCCCATCACACAGACTCCGCTGCCGCTGGGACTCCTTAGAGGGCGGAGTTCCCCAAGCCCCCCGTGCCCCGCCGCCCCCCAGGACCCCAGGGTGGCCGGTGCAGCGGGAGTGGCTCTCACCCTCTGGGGACCCCCAGTGGCTCTTTTCTGGACACAGGCACCTTTCTACTTCCACTTCCGGGAACTGTCTTTCCGCTCAGCAAGCCCAAATCTCCGAGGCCTCTTGGGGACGGAGGCCTTTTCTCAGCCCCGTGAGCTGCAGCTCCTCAAGTTACCGCGACCCAGGCACCTTCAGGGACCAGAGGGAGGTCCTCTCCTCTCTGAGGCCTTGAACCACAGCAGGTGACCCCAGACGAGGACACCCCCAGGGGACCGTGTGGCTCGTGGGAGGCCTCCAGGAGCCCCGGGCTTGCCCACCTGCCTCGCCAATGCTCACCTGCCCAGTCAATTGTGCAGGTGGGCTCACCCAGAGCCAGCCAACGTCTGCCACACAGTGCAACCTGTGGGCTGGGGACCACGGCCCGCCTCACCTCTTTCCAGGTATCTAGGGAGTCGGTACCTCTCTCAGGCCTCCCCTCGCCCTGTGGTCGGGGCAGCAGCGTTTTCTGTTGGGACACTTTCATTCCAGGGAACGGAAGCCTTATGCAGACCGACTCAATAATAAAAAGGAAGCCCGCTGACCGGTGTGGCCAGAAAGTCCAGGTGTCCGTCAGACACTGCTTGCTCCGAGCTGACACCGCGCGGGGCCAGTGTCAGCAGCCGTCTGCCAGGCCACACCGCAGGTCCAGGCGTGTGCAGCCTGCCCCGGCCCCGCTGACTCGCTGGGCGTTCTCTGCGCAGGTGGGCGGCGAGTACGGGAAGCGAGGAGCCGTGTGTCCGGTGTGCCCGGCCACCCCGGAGTTGGCGCCCTGGCATGGGGGAGCCCCCGGTGCAGGAGTGTGTGTCACGGCCGGAGCTGGAAGGCCCTTCGGGACAGTCTCTGGCGTTTGCTTCTGCAGTCCTTGCCCTTTGCCCACCTGGCCGTGGCCAGCGCCCGCTGTGGCGGACAGAGCAGAGGTCACTGCCAGCTAGCAGGAGTGACTTTGGGCTGGTTCCCAGGACAGCAAGGCTCCAGCCTGCTGCTGACAGGCAGCTGCACCCCCACCCCGGGGGAGGGGGGCGGGAGGGGTGAAGAACTGGCTCCCAGCCCTGCCTGAGGCCTTCCTTCCACACAGGAGCAGAGGCGTGTAGGAATGACGGGCTTGTTTACCAGCCTTGGCCTCCCTGGGCCACACAAACTGGTCCAGGCTGGTTTTGCCTGGGCAGAGGGCTCTGGGCAAGGCAGGTCACAGGGCGAGGGGCCACTTCCTCAGGAGAGCAAGGGTGCCCGCTCAGGCACTGGAGCCAGGCGGTCCCTCCCTTTGCCTCAGGGATGCAGCTGGGGCAAAGGCTGCTCAGCTCTGGCCACTGGCCTCCTGGTCCCGGCCCACTCCCCAGACCTCCCTCGCCTGGCCAAGGGCAGCAGCGGGGGACTGCCCAGAGCTGGTCCCAGTCTTCTCTGCAGGTGCCTGCCAGGGAGCACCGAGCACAGGACCCAGTGGGCAGGCACACTGCCCCATCCCCCGCCAGGGACCCTGAGACCTGTGCCCCTCATCCCCAGCAGGGCTGCTGCTTCCCTGGGCCCCCAGGGGTCAGGGAAGGACCAAGATCCCACAGGGCCAACCTTGCTGAGTGCCGTGCCGGGATCTGAGGACATAGCCGTGAGACACACACGGTCCCAGCCCTGCAGGAGCAGACAGCCTAGCGGGGGACAGGTGGGCACGGAGCGCTGGCGTTTGTCCCAGTGTGTGCTGTGGTGAGGGTCCTGAGGGTGAAGGGGGGGGGGACAGTGCTCTGCAAGGAGGGGCCTTCCAGACGGAGCAGCAGCCCTGAGGAGGGGCCCGTGTGTCCAGGGACAGCGCAGCTGCACAGGGCACCTGCTGGGCTGTGTGCAGGGGGCTGAGGCAGGGAGCCCCGCCAGACCCACAGGCAGCGAGTGGAGGATTGCAACCCTCGGCAGTCCTTGGCAGCTCCCACGGGGCTGCCCCAGCTGCTCTGGGAAATGTTCCGTGAAGCAGAGCTGTGCCAGGAAACGGGACGTGTGCCTGGAACCGGGCATGTGCCCTGGAAGGCACCAGGACCACAGCGAATGGACGGGAGATGGGGGCCAGGGAGGGAGGAGCTGCCCAGGACAGCCCTCTGACCCCTTCCGGACTTGTGGTCCCGCAGAGAGCTCAGCAGCAGCTCGGGCAAGGGTCAGCCCAGGTCCTGCTCCACCCCTGCCCCCCGCCCCGCGCCACTGGCCACCCCACAGAAGCTTCTCTTCCAGGGTGGCTCTGCCCACCACCTCCAGGAGCCCAGCTGGTTCTGGGGCGTTCCCATGCTGACCACAGAAAGGCCAGCTGGGAGGGAGAGCGCAGGAGGGGCAGACAGAGCCGGGCACTCCTGGGCGAAAACAAGGGGAAATCTCAGTCCTTGCAGCGTCCACTTCGGAGTCCTCCCGGGAGTGCCGGGCCCTTCTCGTCGGCAAGGAAGCAAGTGCAGGGCTGACATCTGGGAGGGACTGTCACACAGCAGTGAGTCCGTAAAGATGAGTGTGGACGATGGAGCCCAGGACTGGCAGGGCTGTGGGGAAATGATGCACACACATGCACACAGACACACACACTCTGCACACATATACACATCTGTACATAGACACACACACACACGCCACTGAAGACAGGCTTTTGGGAGGTTGATTTAAAGAAAAACAATCATAGGAACCATAAAACTGTGTATTCTTTCCACCCAACAAATTTCACTTCAGGGAAAACATTACTGTCAAATAATCCACATGGAAAAAAGGCAGAGACACTCCCAGCCCAGCCCCCGGGATGGCAGGAAAGGGGAAGCGGTTCCCGTGTGGGGAGGCAGGGCCCCGCGTCTGCGGGGTGGGCACCCGGAAGGCACTGAGGCCCCAGGCCAGGAACTAGCAGCCTGGACCCACAGCTGGGCTTCACCTGGGAATCCCCACGCCCAGCACAGGTAGAGCCATCTCAGATTGCTTTACAGCTCAGGAAGGAGGGGGGCCCAGCAAAACAGGTGGGGCTGACCTTGGCCTGCACCACCTGGGAAATTCCAGAGACTGCACACCAGTGGACAGGTACAGACCACGATGGAGCACCATCACCCGCCCCTGCACGGCCGATCCTCCCTGGCGGGCAGTGGTTGGTGGTCAGTGGTCACTGCCAGTCCTTGCAGCTGACTGACCTGGGTAAGTCCCTCCCGTCGACCTGCCAACAGCAACCAAGGCTCAACCAGAAAAGGAGGGTGCACTCGGCCCACACGAAGGGTGCACCTCGAGCACCCAGCCTGGGTGATGGGAGGCTATGCCACTGGACCCTACAGAACACCTGCACATTAGGGCCACACGACCAAGACACGGAGTCAAAGCAGCCCCACCCGATACACAGACACACACACAGGGAGGCCGCCACAACGAGGAGACAAAGACACGGGGCCCAAATGAAGGAACAGTCAGAATTTCAGAGAAAGAGCAAAAACAAAAGGGAGATAAGCATCTCTCAGATGCAGAGTTCAAAACACTGATTATAAGGCTGATCAAGGAACTTAGTGAGGACCTCAGCAGCTTAAAAAAGATGCAGTCGAAACCCAAGGATACACTGATTAAAGAACAATTTACGGGGAAACACAATAGAGTGGATGGAGCCAAGAATCAAATCAGTGATTTGGAGCGTAAGGAAAGAAAAAACAGCAATCTGAACAAGAAGAAAAAAGAACCCACAACCCGAGGACGGTGCCAGCGGCCTCCGCACAGCTTCAGGAGGTCCAACGTTCGCATCATAGGGGAGCCAGAAAGAGAAGAGGAAGAGCAAGAGCAAGAAAATTGGAAATTTGAAAAAATAATGAAAGAAAACTTCCCTAAAGAAAAATGCAAGTCCAGGAAGCATAGAGAGTCCCCCAAACAAGTTGGAGGCGAAGAGGCCCACGCCAAGACACGTCACAGTGAAAACTCCAGGAGTTACAGATGAAGAGATGGGAGGGGGTGTGGGGACGGGTGAGAGGCGAGGGGACTAAGAAGCACAGGCAGGCAGTTACAGGACAGTCACGGGGATGGAAGTACAGCACGGGAAATGGAGCAGCCAAAGAACCTACATGCATGACCTGTGAGCATGAACAGGGAGGGGGCATTGCCCGAGGGAGTGGGGGTGCTCGGTGGAGTGGGGCAGAGTGGAAAAAATCAGCACAACTGTAATAGCATAATCAATAAATATAATTTTTTTTAAAAAAGAAGAAAAAGATACTCTTACAAGGAAATACTGAAATACAAACACTAAAAGCTGAGAGAACCTGAGGGAGCAGGGACTCGAGGTCTGGGCGGCTCTCGGGGCCACAGCCCACGGCAAGTGACCCCAGGACCCCGGCAGTCAAGGGGGACTCACTCAGCAAGTCCAGCTGCGTCCAGCCAGATCGGTCAGGTGTGGGTCACTGCCTCCCAGGAATGCTTTCCCGGGGGCAGGCAGGCCAGCCACGGAAGGGCTTCAGTGGTCACAGCTGAAGGACCTCTGAGCCAGGACCCCAAGAGCCCTGGGACTGGCACCGTGTGACCCAGCACGTGAGTGACTCCGGTCACCTCCTCAGAGTCAGCAGAGTTCTCTAAGGGGCCCCCTGCCCGGCCCCCAAGCAGCACAGAAATGATCGAGGCAGCCCTCAGTCCAGGGAGTGCCGCCCATGCCGGGTGAGGTGGCTACGGAGCTGCTTCTCTCGGGGACGTGGGCCCCACCTTCCTGAAGCACCAGGGGTTCCAGTTCGGCCTCTGGTGTCCTCCACGCAGCACGTGGAGAGGCTGGGATCCGACCCTCTTCCCCACCCGCGGGGAAGCCGCCAGGAAAGGCAGGGGTCGGGCCGGATCAGGAGCCGCCGACTTTGCGCCCACCTTTGGGAGGGGATGACTCCCCGGGTTAGGGACGTTGAACAGGACTGGGGGGAAGACAGACTGTGCAGAAGGTGTGCCGCATTGGGAGACAGTACCGCCGTGGTTCTGAGCGCAGGGACCCAGTGTGTGGGACGTTGGGGTGCACACGACTCAGAGGTGGCGTGTGACCCGACACCTTTAGAAAGAGCAACGGCGCCTTTTACTAAAGCAGTGAACTGGTGAAAAAGCAGAACCGGATGGAAGAGGAGGGCCTGGGCAGGTGGGAGAAGGGCCGGGTGCCCTTGGTGTTTCCCTCCCAGAGGCCCCTCAGAAAGGACTGGGGGGAAGGACTCACTCAGGGTCCCCATGATTCCAGGTGGGGCGGCGGCCAGGACCCGTGATCCTGGGCCCGGAGGGGCACTCAGTCCTGCTACATGTGCCTGGGTCAGAGGTCACCCTCACAGGTGAGTGGCTGCACATGGCCACCTCCCTGCAGACCCCATGGTGGGAGGATGGGCTCAGACAACCGCCTCCCTCGGCCACACCACACAACCTCCTCATCTGTAATGTCCAACCAGGATCTAGCACAGCCCAGCCTCCCCTGCAGGGGGCTCATGGCAGCTGAAGGCAACACAGGGTGGGGTGGGGCACCCTGGCCCCCAGGGACCCCCTGCAACACCCCGTGGTGTCCCGAGGGGCTAATCGCCATACTGCACCTCGGCCCCAAGCTCCTTAGTGACGTAGCCCACCAGCATGGCCAGCAGCCGCTCCTTCAGCGCCTCGCTGCCCATGACCAGCGCGACCAGCTGCACCGCGTCCGTCCCGTCCAGGTCCCTGACGATGGCCGTGAGCTCATTGAGCAGCCTCTGCTGCTCGGAGGGCGGCAGCTCCATCAGGATCTGAGGGACAGGCTGGAACTGGCCACTCGTCATCCAGGCCCCTAAGAGCCCCCCGACAGCACCCCCTAGAAGACAAGGAAGGTTAAGTGAGTCCAGCTGAATTCACAAACGTTGGCCCTGAGCTTGGTGAGACCTCACGCCCTTCATGACGAGCGGGCACATTCACGAGGGGTCACAGCCGGCTAGCCCCACCATAGTGCTGGTCAGAGCCCGTGGTTTGAGTGACAGCCTGTGGCGGCCCCCCGGAAATCTCCCTGTTCCTGGTCCAGAGGAAGCAAGGTCACCCTCCCTCCAAGGGACAAGGGGACAATCGGACAAACCCCATCCACTGCCAGAAACCGGTTCCCAATGGAAGTGAGTGGTAAACAAGGGCAGGTAACGCTGTAGCAGGGTGTCCAACCTGAGGGCTGCGGGCCGCATGCAGCCCAGGATGGCTTTGAACATGGCCCAACACAAAATTATAAATTTACTTAAAACATGATGAGATTTCTGTGTGTGTGTGATTACGTGTCGCCAAGTATTTAATGTGAGGCCCAAGACAACTCTTCTTTCAGCGTGGCCCAGAGACATGGTATTAAGTGCCTCGTGGTAGCAAGAGCGGGACCTGGGACTGGGAAGGATTGGTGAGGTGAAAGCTGGTCCAACCATAGAATGAAGTCTGGAGAGGAGTGACGTGTAAGGGGACAGCGCTGGCTTCCAGCTGTGACAGCTGTGCCCGTCACCTAGTCACGAGCATCGGGGGGACCAGGCCGGTGGCCCGTGCGAGGCACTTGCTCTTACCAACAGCTAGTCCTGGGGGGCCACCAAGCAAGCCACCGACGAAGGCCACGGCACCGGTGACCACGGCGCCCCGCCCTGAGTGTCTGACGGCCGCTCGCATTTTCTTCTCCTCCGAAATGGAGCAGAGCAGCCTCATGGCGTCTCTCACTGCGATGGGCATCTCGGCAGCCCGGGGGGAGCCTTGCAGGGGAGAGTTTCAACAGTGTGAGGGCTCAGAATCGGCGTCACTCTGCCTCGTATCTGCACCCAGAGACCAGCCGAACGAGCTCTTCCGGCCAGTCCCAGGGAAACGCTTGCTGTTCTCTCTCTGAAAGGCCTTTGCTTTTGAGGCTCCCAGCTGCTGGAATTTCAGAACCAGGGGATGGCACATGGACCTCAGATTCCGACTCAGGAAAATATCTGAAGGCCCAGCCCCGTCTGCCTGCCCGCTCTGCCCAGGCCCTACCAGGGCTCCCTGCCCCCTGGCAGGTCACCTCACACCTCTCAGAGGGTCTCTCCAAGCTAAGCCAGCTCCCAGCACCACCCCCCCACAATCATCTCCCCTCCTAAATGGTTGCCAGCCCTTCCTGCCCATGTCCAGAGCAGCACCTGCGGCTCCTCCCCAGGGGGCGGCCAGGTGTGCCGACTCTCGCACGGTCCCGCTAGGACCCGCCTTGCTCACCTGTCACCCGCCCCCCACGCACAGGCCTGTCACAGCGGGAGGGCCGCACGGGCTACTGTGGAAGAACACACGCACCAGGGCTGCTGAGGGAGCTGACACCGGCCCCTCCCCCTTCCCCGCACAGAGGTCAGTGAAGGACGCGAGGACACAGGCACCCAGCACCCCAGGCTGGTGCAGGAGGTGCCAGCAACGACGCCTGGTGAGTGTGGGGTGCGGGGGGGGGGGGGCAGGTGCACCTGCAGGGCGCAGGGCGCTGGGGGCAGGGCCGGTCCAGCGACTGCGTCCCACCCCACCTCGCGCTTCCGCTTCCTCCGGGCGCGCCCCGCGCTGCACGTGTTCCTCCGGAAAATGAATGAACCCCCCGGTCCGCCCGCGAGTGCAGGTCAGGCTCCGCGACCCGGGACGCGCGCCCCTCCCGGCCCCGCCCGCGCCGGCTCCCACCTGCCGCAGGCCGCCCAACGCCGCGCTGCACCCAGCGGAGTCCCGGGTCACTGGGGCCGCCGCCTGTCCGCCGGAGGGTGACCCGGTCCGGGCCGCTCCCAGAGCGCCGGCTCCGCCCCCCCGCCTTCCGGCGCGGCGCAGGGACTTTCCGGTTGCCACACAAGCGGGACTCGGCGGAACCGAGTCCTCGGGGCACCGGCCCGCGCTCCGGCCCCTGGCCGCCGGACTCGCGGGAGGAGCCTGGGCAGGGAGCGCGCCCCTCCGGCAGGCCCCGCTGTGCCGTTGGGATCAGTCCGGTCGCCCAAGGCCACCCTGACCTTCCTGAGCCCACTCAGAGCCCCTGTGTCCCTTTGGCCCCGTGGACCCTCAGCCCGGGGCCCACTCCCTCGCAGAGCTCCACCAGAGAGCGCAGGGCCTTGGGAAGTGAAGGGCTGAATTAGCGTCTGGTGTAGCCTCTGGTGCCAGGCCAGGCCAGCGCCCAATAGCAGCTGTCCCCAGCGCTCACCTGGCCTCTGGCTTTGGGGAGGTGCGGTGTGAAGGCCAAGGGCAGGCTTCCTCCTAGCTTCCAGGACAAAGCTGAAGTTGGGGCTGGGCGGGGTTGCTGGAGGATGCCAGGGGTCAGAGGAGTGTGGACAACAGGACCCAGCAGACACCCAAATCCCCTCTGTGTGTGTCATTGATAACCCAAATCCCATGTGAGGGCTGCCTGAACCCCCTTCCCCCGTCCTGTTTGGGGGCTGAGAGCAGGAGCAGCTGCCTGCACCTGTCCAGCTCAGAGCAGGTTAGGCCTCCCTGCCCCACGGTGGGGGCCCAGGCGCAGGACCCTTGAAAGGGCTTCTTCCATCTCTGGGTGGTGGACCCACAGGTGAGGGGCACATGGAGCCCCCCAACACACACACGGGGGCTGGCCTGGAGCCATCTCCAGTCTGCAGAAGCCTTCTGGGGCTTTCCACGGACATCCCGTGAGTCCCCACAGCGATCTTCAATTTGCCCAAACATTTGGGGGATGTTATTAATGAGCCCTCTCTTCCTCCCTCCTGCCTCCCTCCCTCCTTTCCTTCCTTTTCCACTCCCTTCGGTTCTGTGGCTCCTACCCCTTTGCTTTGGCATTTAGGAAAGTTTTGTCCCCATGCGGCTTCCAGGGTGTCCCCCCTCCCTCCCTCCCTCTGGCTACTGCCCCTGAGAGACCCTGCTGGCTTCTGTGAGGGCCATGAAGAGCCCCTGAGGGACAGTCAGGAGGGACCCCGCAGAGCCCAGACACCACATTCAACCCCATTTCCAGAGGGAACTTTTACATAAATATCTGCCATAGCGATTAATCAGGTACATTGATAAGACCCCCTCCTCCCCCCAAACTAGAGTGTGAACAGTGATGGTTGTCAGACCAATGGACAGAATGAACCTATGAAACCAATGAATTTGCCCTCCACCTAGTTCTGCCAGCGGTGCCCTGAGGGGAAACCTGGTCAAGGTGCGGGTCTGCAGGCCCTGGGGGTCTCGCCTGGGTGTGCGTCGTTGGCGTGAGAAAGGCATCAGTTTCAAAGGGATGGCTGGGAAATACTTTTTAAAAATTTTACTATTTCTCTTTACTGAATTTAATGGGGTGAATTGGGTTAATAAAATTATACAGGTGTCAGGTGGACAACTCTGTAATACTGGGTTGGCCAAAGAGTCCACTTGGTGTTTTCCACGGGGCGGGTCTCGGAGCGCTTAGCTGGCATCAGAAACAGCTTTGTCAGATTGTGTCCTGACAGCTGTCCTGTCAGCGTGCGTCTAAAAAACACTTAAATTGGTGAATTTCTGTACAGCCATTTTGATATTGAAGAAGGAAGAAAATAAGCAACATTTTCGGCACCTTACACTTTATTTTTTCAAGAAAGGTAAAAATGCAAATGAAACACGACAAGATTTGTGCAGTGTGTGGAGAAGGTGCTGTGACCGGTCGAACGTGTCAGAAGTGGTTGGGAAGTTTCGTGCTGGAGCTTTCTCGCGGGACGATGCTCCGCGATCGGGTGGACCAGTTGCGGTTGATGGCGATCAAACCGAGACGTTAATTGAGAGCAACCCATGTTATGAGGGAGGGAGCTGACAAACTCAGAATATCCAAATCAATCAAGTTATTGGTGAAAAGGAAAAATGTGTCTTTTATTTTAAGGAAAACTCTAAACAGATTTTTTGGCCAAACCAGTACGGCATCTGTATATTGCATTGTGTGTTCACCACCCAGAGTCGAGTCTCTTCCCTTCACCATCCCCCCCTTCACCCCTTCTCCCTCCCCCAGCCTCCGCTTTCCCTCTGGGCCTCACCACGCTGTTGTCCATCCATGAGGTTTCTGTTTCTTTCTTGCTTGCTTGCTTAATCTCTTCACATTTGCCCCCAGCCCACCGCCACCTCCCCTGTGACCGGCTTGTTTCGCTCAGCAGACCAGTGTGCGGGTCCCTCCACGCTGTCACAAGGGACGAGAGCTCCTTCTTTCCTTACGGCTGAGCACATGCCATTGTGTGGATGCACCGCAGCTTTTCTATCCGCGCTGCTGCTGAGGGGCACCAGGGCTGCATCCGGATCTCGGCCATTGTCGACTCGCTGCAGCGAATGTGGGGGTGCTTATGTCCTTTCCAATTAGTGTTTGGGGTTTCTTCAGACATAATTCCAGAAGTGGGACGCTGAGTCATAAGACAGTATCATTTTTAATTTTTTGACGTACTCCATACTGTTTTCCACAGTGGCTGCACCTGTCTGCATTTCCACCAGCAGTGCATGAGGGTCCCGTTCTCCATGTCCTGGCCAGCACTTGTCGTCTGTTGATTTGTTGACAGTAGCCATCTGACAGGTGAGAGGTGACATGTCATTGAGGTTTCAGTCTGCGTCTCTCTGGTGATGAGTGACCTGGAGCATCTTTTCATAAGTCTATTGGCCATCTGCACGTCCTCTTTGGAGAAGTGTCTATTCAGGTCCTTTGCCCAGTTTTCGACTGGACTGTTCATTGTTTGGTGTTGAGTTGTGTGAGTTCTTTATACATCTCGGATATTAACCCGTACCAGGTGTGTCACTGGCGAATACGTTCTCCCATTCGATGGGCTGTCTTTTCGTCTTGTTACGCGAACACTTTTTGGTCTAATTCCTTTTTCTGCGGTTCCCCCGCCCAAGGAGACACAGCAGAAGAAGCTGTCGCTACAACCCGTGGTCGGGCTGTTACTGCGTATGATTGTTGGTAGGGTTTCCATGGTTTTGAGATTTATACTCAAGTCTTTAATGCATGTTGAGTTTATTCTTGTATATGGTGTAAGAGGGTGGTCTAGTTTCTTCTTTCGTTTTTTAAGTTTATCTTTACTGTGTGTTTGTACATTTCCTTTCAGTCCCCTCCCCACCCCCCCCCACCAGCAACCGCCACACTGTGGTCATGCCCACGAGTCCTTTCTCCCGGTTTCTTCTTGTTGAACATTTCTGTCCAGTTTTCCAGTTCTCACGTGTGATGAGCAGACTGTCGTTACCCCACCATGTCCCCTGTCCAATATGAAAAGGAATAAAGGTGTGGGTTTATTTCTGGGCTCCCTAGTGTGTTCCGTTGATCTGTGTGCCTGTTTTCATTTCAGTGCCATGGTGTCTGATTACCACGAACTTGTAGGATAGTTAGATACCAGGTAGCGTGATTTCCCTACCTTTTCGTCGGAAACAGAAAAACGGTAATGGCGTGAGATAAGCGTCTGTGAACCCTTTTGGGAAGATGGGAAACACTGGGTTGATCTCAGGCGCCCCTGGCGTTCCGGATTTCGGATCGCGGTGGATAAATGGCCAGGCAGCTGGGCACTGGAAGGATATCTATGGCCTTTCTGTCAACTCTGCAAGTGAATATGTGGCGTAGGCCCGCGGAGAGTGTCTGTGTGTGAGGAAGAAGCAGGATTCACCAGCAGTCTGGCCAGTGGAGGTGGGCGGAGCTTACCTGGGCAGGTGAGGGGCCCCGGCCCTGCCCACCATTTCTGAGGCTTGGCTATGGAATCTGGCATCTGGCCACC
>PVJI01030349.1:0-14280 GCA_004026765.1 Micronycteris hirsuta | reverse complement strand
CTCTGCTGTGCATGTGACATCTGCAGCCGAGTCAGTCTCTGCAACAACAGCGAAAGATGCGTTCACAAACACCTGAGCCCTCCTCCCACCTGCCTTTGCCTGACAGCAGCAGTAGGAAAAATGTCCTCAGTGAGAGCTTCGTCTTCGCGATTTCTCCATTCAGTGCACCGACAACGATCAAGAGCACGAGGGATGGCTTTTTGTGTCACTGCTGCTACCGCGGGCTCAGGGTCTCGCCAGCGAGGCTCGTCGGACCTTTAGAGAGGGAAGAGTGAGGCTCCTATTCACTTTAATCATCAGTTTTTCTCAGCATGACCTTGTCTGTACTTCTGTTGATTTTCTTTACCCTCCCCTCACTACCATCTAATGTCAAATTTTCCTTGAAATACAGAAGAGTAGAAGATGTTGATATTTTTTCAGTTTCGATCTCCTTCTAAAATAGCTTTTGATCTTAAAGTTAAGAAAAGATAATCATGGACTCCATTCATTAATATAGCAATTATTTTTTAGGTGCTTACCTCATGCTAGGCACTAGGAATAAAGACGTGAATGTACCAAAGTCTCTGTACTCTGAGAACTTACATTTTTGTGGGAAAATGAATAAAGAAAGAAAGAAAGAAAGAAAGAGAGAGAGAAAGGAAGCACATGTATCAAGTGGTGATTAGTGCTGTGGAGAACAAGAAAGGAGGCTGAAGGGGCGAGGGGATGTGGAAGAGCAGGGGAAATTTTACTCAGCGTTTGCAGATAAGGCCTCCCTAATGAGATAACCTGAAGGCAGGAGGACCGGACATAAATATAACTGAGAAGAGCATTCTTGGAACAAGCAGGAGCAAATGCAAAAGTCTTTGAGTGAGACCAGATTTGGGGTGTTTCAGGACATCAAGAAGGTCAGTGTAGCTGATGCAGGAGGAAGAGCGAGGGGAGTGGGGAGCCAGGTAATTAACTGTGTTTGAACTAAGAGTCAGAATGAAGGTAACTTAAAAATAGTAATTGAAGAGAAATTTCTGGAGAAAAATGGGTCAAATCAAATGTATACATTTACATCAAATAATAACAGAGCATCTATTATGATAAGATACTGCTACAATGGTCTTGAGACATCAATAGTTTATAGCAAATTAGAGAATTTGTAGGAAGGTCACATGGGACACGGCACACCCGGTAACGTGGGAGCTAAAGAAGGCAGCCATTGTGTCACAGCCGTTCGCGTCCCAGGGACTGAGAATTCCTACATAATACAAGTGACCCCAGGGTACCCAGTAACAGGGGCAGGAGGGATGAATGTTGAATGCTATAGGCTTCAACACTAGGGCTCATTTTCCGACACTCTTATGTTTAATGCCAAAGAATTCTTTCTCTCTCTGTGTGTAATGTGATTGCTTGTTTTTCATAGTAGCTTTACTTTGGCTTATGGATTCAAAAGGTCCTTGAATCTCACTGAGAATGTCAATTAGATATTTTTACTGTTGTTGGTACATATTTTATTCTGTCCCCTTTTCTCTGGAATCAATTGCTCCTTTTATTTTTATTGCATATTGTTTGTTTCAGATGTTTGGTGATTCTTGGCCCTCCATTTGTATTTATAAAAGACCAGAATGACTGAAAAACTGTCATAGCGGTCTATCCCCTGCGTTTGTTTGGTGTACTTACTCAACAAGATTCTTTTGTGGAAAGAAAGGATGAACTGTAAACTGCTAAAGGGGCTGAAGCATCCTGAGAAGATTCCATCTGCAGCGTAAAAAAAAAAAATAATATATATTACAGTACACAAAGCATTTAACCCCCTTTTTCTCTTTGATGTGGAAATCTTTTAAATATACCATTTTCTTTACCTCTCAATTTTCCCACTAAAGTCTTAATCAAAGCTTTCTTTCTTCCTTCTTAAGTCAGGGACTTTAAATTGGGTGTTTTCAGAAGGCAATGGTCACTTGCACCAATATACTTTTAAGAGAGTCTGCCTGGTTATAAAGAGATTTAATGCAAGCCTCCAGTTTAGCTCTAGGGCTGAGTCAGCCTTGTAATGACATGTTTCTCTGAACCACCTCAAGGCATCCTCTGCCTCTCAACCTCTGCTTTGTATCAGGTGACTGAAGGACCAGCAGCAAACAAAAGCAGAGGTAAAATACACTTTCTGTTCTGTTTGAAAAATTTTAAGGACTGTTTTTAGAACTATTCTTGGTTGGGGGGCATTAGAAAAAAATAATTTTGGTAAATTTCTTAAAACACCCCAATTTCTTTTGGGGCCTACACTATTAACTTTTCAGATACAATACTTTCAAAATGTGAGCTTGCTTTTATGAACCTAGCATCCTCAAAAATATATTTGTTACTGATAGGTATGTTAAATTTTAGTTATTTTTATTATAAATTTATATTTGAAAATGATTCTCACTTTAATGACTATTCAAAGCTATTTACCTCTCCAATATATGCACAATTTCTCTAAAAACTTCCTTTTGCTATGGTTTCAGTATGTTATTATAACCTAACACTTAACTGAGAGTAGCATCATAATGTATTCCCTGAAGCGGTAAACAAAGTGTAAATCAGCCATAGGAACATATATGGCTTTATAAAGCCATAACCTTAATATTTTTTATAAATTATAGTTGTGAAGAATTCCACAAGGTAACTTTATAGACATTAATAATTATCTTTAGAATACAAGGGCATGTCCTTATCGGATAAAGATTTTATTTTTGCATAATCTTTAGTAAAGGTTTTCTTGAAGATGTGGTTCATAATTTTCATACCATAGTGGGCAGTATCAGAGGACTGTTACTTGGAACAGATATTGCAGATTTTAGGAAACTTGGATCCTTTCTGGAAATGGATATTCTTTTGGTCATAAAATAGAGTTTTAATTTTCTTTTCAAATTCTAACAAAAAAATTGAATGTTTACAGATAAGACAATCTCTTAGTAATTGGGAAGATCTGTACATATAGATACAGACAGATAGATAGGTAGATAGATTTATATTTTCCAGAAAAGAAAGAAAATTACCAAAGAATATGATAAAGATAAAATCTTAAATAATGTAATCCATTGGAGAGAGAAAATCTCGAAGTCAAGAAACTTCTTAATGATGGAGAAAAAAAAAATCTGTCTACTTTAGTGGTTACATATACCAAAGATGAAGTGAAAGACTTAAAAAGTTATAAATTGAACAGGATAGTTTAGGTAGTAAAACTTGACATGTCTAGCCCCTTTATTGCCAGCTCCTAAGTAACTAACTTTAATCTAGAATGTTTGTTAATTGAGATATTTAAATTCCTCATAAATTGTTATTGTAGAAATATCTAAGAAAGTTTGGTATATAATTTATTTCATCCTTGTTCATAAATTAAAATTCAGTTTGATGATGGAAAGAATATCTCTTGTTGAAGTATTCATAGATTCTTAACATTTAAGTAGAGTCACAAGCAGAGTTGAAAAGGCATTAAATGGAGAAAGTTAAAAAAAGGAAAATATAGCAAGTTATTAAAACGCATGTACAGAGACTCAGGGTTCATATTCTTTTTTTTTTTTAGAATCATAACATATGACATATTTTCTTAATAATGAACCTTATGTGAACCTGATTCTTGCTTGGGGAAAGCTTTAGAAAATTCAGTAATTAAAGTTATATTTATACTTAAAGCATCTTCATAATTACTTGTTTGTTAAAACCTTAATATACTTAGTTTAGCACATTCCTTGAATTTTTTATGTGTAATGGAATTGCAGGTGCTGCAAATTTCTCTCAGGAATAATCTCTAGTTGTCTTTTTCACCTAAGCAGAGGTCCAATGTTTACAATAGATCCAAATGAATGAACCCCATGTCCCCTCTTATCAAGTATATTTGAAAAAACAAATCCCACTCTTCAAGGAATACTATTTCTTTGATGCATTAAATTGGGTGGTTCAAGAATTAGTTATTACTGAAGGCTGCAATTGCTCTAACTTTATCATAAACATTCCAGAACAAACTGATTACATCGTTAGTTTACCCAGGACTGTGACTGGAACATTTCTGAATTTCCTTATAGTATTAAGAGATGCTCTTGAGGTGACATTTGGAAATTAAAATGTATTTCAAAATATTTTCAAGTTACATGGTTTATAAAATTAGCTTGCATGCAATTAATGGTCTTGAACAAGTGATTTTTTATTCTTACCCAAGGACAGTTTTTTCATTGTTTTTAGAAAGTCAGGGAGAGAGGAAGGAAGAGAGAGAAATATTGATGTGAGAGAAAAACATCTACTGGGTGCCTCCCATATGCACCCAGACCAGGTTTGAACCCTCAACCTAGGTATGTGTCCTGATTGGGAATCAAACCCTCAACCTTTTGGTTACGGAATGATGCTCCAACCAACTGAGCCACACTAGCCAGGGCACAAATAAACTTACTTATTTATTTTTAGACAGAGGGGAAGGGAGGGAGAAAGAGAGGGAGAGAAACATCAATGTGTGGTTGCTTCTCATGCGCCGCCCACCAGGGACCTGGCCTGCAACCCAGGCATGTGCCCTGACTGGGAATCAAACCAGCAACCCTGTGGTTCACAGGCCCAGTGCTCAATCCACTGAGTCACACCAACCAGGGCTAATTTTTAAGGAATTAAAAATTCTTTGCATGAATAAATATTTACTTCACATTTATGGTTAGTATATGTTACTATAACTACTGCAGAAACTCAACTTTCTTTACTAATATCTATGTGCAACACAGTTCTCATATTGTGTGAATAGGCAACCAAAGTAGAGAACAAATTTTCTAATTATCATTTAAAAATGCATGCAAATTATTGATTAGTTAGCTACTATATTTGGTGTTTCAACAATTTATTATAGCAAAGCAGAATTTACTTGCATGACAATATGTACCACTTGTTACTAAAGCCTGATTGGTTTAATTGGCACAGTCAGCTGCAACATCAAGCGCCTCATTATTCAACCAGCCTGAGGGCTTAGGAGATAGGTCTCTGTAACCAATCACGTAAGACCTGCGGAGGGAAGATTGTCCAGCCTGTAGAAAAGCTTTATGAGCTCACTTCAGCCAAAATTCTGAGGACATGCCTGGAAGCAAAATCTCAATGTATTGGAAAAAATGTTCTGGATAAAGGCATTTTTACAGCTTGTTTTACATGCTATAATCGAAGGAGAAGCTGTAAGGAGGGTTACATGAAATCCATTGGTAGTAGATTAAGGGGGCGGGAGAAGGCAAATCAGGAAAATCTCTAGGATCACATAAAAAGCAAAATGGAGAAACACATACTTCTTTTATGTTGGGGGGTACAAGATAGTTAATAATTAACATTTGCAGCACATAGAGACGGTATTCGGGGAACAAGATAACAGTGAGGGGTTCTGTGGCCAGTGGTCTCGTGCTCTGGTGGTCTTACGCACTGGTGCCGGCGATTGTGTCTTTGAGGGGTAGGAAAAGAAAATTAGTCTGATATTTCAAGGGCATGTTATTCTCGATGCACAAGAACAGTGAACAGAGCTCACTTAAGGTGAAGACTGACCTTCCTTTGCTAAGAAAGTTACAGGCCCGGAATGTGACTACCCGCCATGACCTGCCCCATTAGGAACTTATGATCAGACCACCCTGTGTGGTCACTCTCTGTCTCTGGGCTGGTCAGGCCTGCCATGTGACCCCCAACAGCTCATCAGGCTCATTACGTAGCCCCGTTTTGGTCCACAGATCCAAAGCTGTGAAATGAAGAAAAATACATTCAACATAATTTCACCAGCTCTTATTTCACGTGCCGCAGTCTTTTCAGATTGCTTAATTTCGATGGATTTGACAGCTTACAGTCAAGTTTGCTGAAGGCTGACAGGGATATTTCAGGTAGGAAACATGAGTTGTAATGCCAAAGGGCTCTGCAAACTCAAGCATGAATCAATTGAATACCAGAAGGTCAGACCATAGTGGTGAGATGTCCAAAATGTAATTCAATTCAGAGGGCCTGAAATCTTGGTTTCATGCCCTGCATGAACATGTCAGCCAGAAGCCTACAGAGTTGCAGAGGGCCATGGTGGAGGGAGGGGTGGGCAAGATTTCATCCCATATTCATACATTTTTTAATTAAAATTTAAGTTCTCATTCATAAGTATAATTTTTAAAAGCTGAGACTCCAGCTCATAGGTAGGGAACAGATGAGAGAACGAGGTTTGGATACACAAAATACTGCTGTTCTCTCTCATCACACCCTCCTCAGTCCTCCCCACCAAAGACAGCACTGTGGTATGCTGGGAAGGCAAATTAAAACAATAAACATAAAAACTGAATAGATAAGGCAATGAAAATGTTCGAGTGTGCTGATAATGGTAACTGACTCTACAGTCTAAGATTTTAACCTCTGCTCCATACTGCCTTCTGTTATATTGCACTGAGATCTGCTTATTTTGTGTTGTAAAAGCACCAGGGTAACTGAAAAGAACTGAAAGAAAGCAAGAAGGTTTAAAACAGGATTTATAAGAGGAACGTTTGAGGACTAATAAAAACAAGTAAAAATGGCATACACATTGAAGAACTTTAAAAAGAGGTCAGAAGTTCACCCTCATCAAAAGCATAACTGGATAAAGTATAATGGAATTGAAGTGCTTAAGAAAACTTTAAAAATGATCTGATGTTGAATAGGTAAAATCAACCTTCCCAAGTTATTTAAAATTAGGTTGCGTAAATCACCAGAACTAGTATATAGTCAAGGAAATAAGAAAGACCAACTGAAATGTCTTTTTGTATCCAATCCCTTCAAATACTTTTATTGTTGTAACTGGAGTTTGGCATTGTTTACAATCAGAGAAGGTCTATTACTCTACAGCGTAGTTTCCCACTTGTAATAAATAACGTACTGGTGCTGTGACTGCATTTTGTGGTACATAATAATACTAATCAATTCTTCAAGCCTGTCTTCTTCCCCACTGTTAGTTTTCCTTTGCCATAGATAATTAATCAACTTATAATTAGCTCTTAATATCCACATGTCGGAATAGAGTGGTAACTTAAACCTCTGGCTGATGGTGTTTACTTCAACTACACATACACACACATACACAAGCCCTTCTTATTTCCCAAAAAGGGCTTTTTCTTGCCAGATTGCAAAAAAGCATACTATTTCCTCAAATAACATATAAAAATGGTCTTTGTAATAAAATTCAAAGATGTTAATTTCTTTATGAAGCTATACCTGATCTTCTATAGTCAGAATCAATTTGTATCTTCTTTTGTTTCCAAAGAACTTTATTAGTTTTTGAATTAAAGAAACAGTTTTTAATAGCTACCACATCGACATAGTACAAAATCCCAACAGAACTTGCCTCTCAAAGAAATCTCGCCCAACCCCTACCCATTTCTCTCCCTCAGCCACCTGATCTCTTTCCTGAGTGCAAACAATGTAATCAGTTCTTGGGAGACATTCCTCAATATGCAAATGGCATATATATGTGTATCCCCTTTTCAGAAAAATAATGGCAGCGTTCTATATACATCTTGTTTTCAAAAAATTTTAAGCATATGTACAGACATATATAAAACAAATATATGTCAAATAATAATTATATTTGGTGAATATCTGTATCAATAAGTAGAGGTAACCTCTTCTTTTTTATAGCTGCATAGTATTCCGCTGTGTGGAAGTCCATGGTTTATTTAACCATTGCGTTAATGATGGACATTTGTTTCCGATCTTAGTATTTATAGGCAATGCTTCACTGAATAACATAGAAGCAGAATTTCTAGGTGAAAGGATTTGTACATTTGTAATTCAGATAGAAGTTTCCAATTTTCTGTCTTCAGCAGGAATGCACTATAGTTTTTTACTCTTCCTTCATTACAGACAATTCGGAGTCGGTGCCTGTACATTTCACCTTGCTCAAATTTTGTACCTTGCTAAAATGTGTATGCTTGCCCAGAGAGATAGGTGTGATTTGCAAAGCTGGTTTCCAAGCAATTCCTGTAAAGACTGAGGCAGAATTATAAATTAAGTCATGTTAACTGGAAACAAAACAATGTGATTTGGCCACAATCTTTGATCTCTAAAAGTGCCTGCTTTCCGCTTCATTCTTGTTCTCTGACATTAAGATCGAGGATCTGGGGGACCAAGTCAAAGAATATTCCAGTCCTCAGGTTCAGTCTCAGTGCCCCATTCCTGGTTTCTGTCTGCTCACCCTGCCTGGCACCTCAGCTCTTCTGGTCAGTGTGTTGGGTCATATTTAGGGATGAGGGGGTGTTCTTGGCTATGAACATTGAAAAGACTTAAGTAATGTTTTACAGACCAAAGATTGCCTTACAGTTCAAAAATGTTAATTAGAATGCTAAAGATTTAAATCAACTTAATGTTATTTTAAGAAGCTCAGTTAAAAACAAGTTGACAGAGAGAACATTTTATTCAAACATAGTCCTAAGACTTTGTGTGCTTTTCCAAAAAAGCTGTTGATCTTAGTTGTAAGAAATTACAAGTTTTTAAGGAGAAGTAGTACTTTTTGACAAAGATTACATATATACTCTTACATAAAGGCAATTATATTTTCTTTAAGATTGCGTTTCTTAAAATGCCAATTTTTTACTCATTGTACTTATTTATTTATTTATTTTGTAATTTTTTATTTTTTAATTACAGTCAACATACAAAATTATATTAGTTTCAGGTATATAACATAGTGAATAGACATTTGTATAACTTATGATCCCCTCGATGAGTCTACTTACTACCCATCTGAAACCATATATAGTTATTACAGTATTATTTATTATATTCCCTAAGCTGTATTTTACATCCCTGTGACTATTTTTATAGCTGGCAATTTGCACATCTTAATCCCTTTCCCATTTCCACCCATCCTTCCAATCCCCCTCCCATTTGCCACCATCAAAACATTCTCTGAATCTATGAGTTTATTTCTGTTTTGTGTGTTTATCTTGTTTTTTAGATTGCACACGTAAGTAAATGATATGGCATTTGTCTTTCTCTCTCTGATTTATTTCATTTAGCATAATACCCTCTAATTCATCCATTTTGTAGCACATGGCAAGATTTGATTCTTTTTTATGGCTGAATAAGATTTTTGAGAACCACAATTCCTATTGTATTGATAAAATTATATTCCCTTAAAAATATTGTTCTGTATAATTTATAGCTCCAGTGTAATGTATTTCATGTTACTATGTGAAGTCAACTTTTTATGTTGTGGAAGAGTACAGGTATTTATTCAATGGATGAAGAAAATATTCACCTCCATAGCTCTTAAAAACTAATACTTTTGTATAATCATTTGCTTAGGATTTGAATAAAGTTTTATAACATTTTATTTTTTTTAATTAAATTTTTACGTAACAGTTGATATTCAATATTTTATATTAGTTTCAGATGAACAGCATAGTGACAATTACATATTTATGAAGTGATCCCTTCAATAATTTTAGTACCCACCTGACACCATAGTTATTATATTATTAACTGTTCCCTATGCTGTACTTTACGTCCCCATGGCTGTTTTGTAACTACCAGTTTATACTTCTTAATCCCCTCACTTTTTTACCCAGCCCCACAATCCCCTAAGCCCCTCAATCTGGCAACCCTCAGTGTGTTGTCTGTATCTATGAGTCTGTTTCTATTGTGTTAGTTTATTTTGTTTATTTTATTCCACAGATGAGTGAAATCATATGGTACTTGTCTTTCTCTGACTGGCTTATTTAACTTAGCATAATGATTTCCAGGTCCATCCATGCTGTTGCAAAGGGTAAGAGTTTCTTCTGTTTTATGGCTGAGTAGTGTTCCATTGTATAAATGTACTATGGGTTTTTTTAATCCACTCATCTACTTATGGGCACTTGGGCTGCTTTCAAATCTAGGCTATTTATTGTAAATAATGCTGTAATGAACATAGGAGTGTTTCAATTTTCTTTGGATATATTCTCAGAAGTGGAATCGCTGGGTGATAAGGCAGTTCCATTTTTTATTTTTTGAGGTAACTCCATACTGCTTTCCACAGAGGCTGAACCAATCTGCATTTCCACCAACAGTGCATGATGGTTCCCTTTTCTCCACATTTTTACCTACACCTGTTTGTTAATTTATTGATGATAGCCATTCTGACAGGCGTGAGGCAATATCTCATTGCAGTTTAAATTTGCATTTCTCTAATGATTAGTGATTTTGAGCATTCATTCATGTGTATATTGGCCATCTGTTTGTCCTCTTTGGAGTAGTGTCTATTCAGTTACTTTGCCCATTTTAAAACTGGATTGTTTGTTTTTTTGGTGTTTTATAAATTCTTTTTTTAAAAGATTGTATTTATTCATTTTTAGAGAGAGGGGAAAGGAGGAGGGAGAGAAACATGAATGTGTGTCTGCCTCTCATGCGCCCCTTATTGGGGACCTGGCCCACAACCCAGGCACGTGCCCTGACTGGGAATTGAACCAGTGACTCTTTGGTTCACAAGCCGGCTGTCAATCAACTGAGCCACACCAGCCAGGGCATGAGTTTTATAAATTCTTCATAAATTTTGGATATCAGATGTATCATTGGTGAATATGTTTGCTTATTTAATGGATTGTCTTTTCATTTTGTTGATGGTTTCCTTTGCTGTGCAAAACCTTTCTAGTTTAACATGTTAAGTGTGGAGCCGATTTTGCTGGGCTTTCTGTTCAGGCGGCGGGCCAGTGACCACTTGACGGGTGTTGAGTTAGAGTATAAACAGGCGCACAATGGTGCAGCCAATGCAAAACTTCATTAAAATTACAACATTTATTTTTTAACCTTTATACTGCCAGTTCCACGCACCGAAGTCGCCCAAATGAAAAGTCCCTGGGGACTGACGCCGTGCTTAACGTGCTAATGTAGTACGATTTGTGTATTTCTTCATTTCTCTTGCCCAAGGCAATATATCAGAAAAAATACTGCTATGGAAATGTTCAAGATTTTATTGCCCTTGTTGTTCTTCTAGGGTTTTTATGGTTTCAAGTCTAACATTTAAATCTTTTATTCATTCGGAATTTATTCCTGTGCATAGTGTAAGAAGTTGGTCAAGTTTCATTTGTTTGCACATATCTGTCCAATTTTCCCAAAACCATTTATTGAACAGACTAGCTTTACCCCATTGTATGTTTTTTCCTCCTTTGTCATTTATTAATTGACCATAAAAGCATGGGTTTATTTGGGGGCTTTTTATTTTGTTCCATTGATCTATATGTCTGTTTTTGATTACTATGCCCTTGTACTATAGTTTAATATCAGATTATCTGATTTAATATCAGATAATTCTGCAAATTTGTTTTTCTTTCTTAAGATTGCTGTGGCTATTTGGGGTCTTTTGTGGTTCTATATAAATATTTGGAAAATTTGTTCTAGTTCTGTTAAATACATCATTGGTATCTTGATAGGAATCACATTAAATCAATAGATTGCTTTGGACATTTCAATGATGTTAATTAGTCTCATCCAAGAGAATGGTATGTACTCCCACTTATTTGTGTCTTCTTAAATGTCTTTCATCAGTGTCTTATAATCTAACTACAGGTCATTTACATCTTTGACTAAATTTATCCTAGGGTTTTTTTTTTTTTTTGATGCAATTGTAAATGAGATTGTTTTCTTAGTTTCCCTGTCTGATACTTAATTATTGGTGTATAAAAATGAACAACTTTCTGGATATTTATTTTGTCTCTAAGTATTTTATTGGATTCTTTTATCAGTTATTACTTTTTTGGTGGGCTCTTTATGGTTCTCTATATTCAGTATCATGTCACCTGCAAATAAAAACAGTTTTACTTCACCTTTCGAATTTGGATGCCTTTCATTTCTTCTTGTTTCACCGCTATGGCTAGGACTTCCAATACTATGTTAATAAGAGTGGTGAAAGCGGACGCCCTGTCTTGTCCTCGATCCTGCAGTTTTTGCATGTTGAGTATGATGTTGGTTGTTGGTTTGTCATGTACGGCTTTTATTACATTGAGTTATGTTCCCTGTATTCCCCCTTTGCTGAGAGTTTTTATCATAAATGGGTGCTGGATTTTATCAAATGCTTTTTCTGCATCTATGATATGATTATGTGGTTTTTATATTTCATTTTGTTTATGCTGTGTAAGATATTTATTGGCTGAAGATCTTTACCAACCTTGCATCCTCAGAATAAATCCCACTTGACCATGGTGTATGATCTTTTTGGTGTATCGCTAGGTCTAGTTTGCTAATATTTTGTTGAGGATTTTAGCACCTATGTTCATTAGGGATATTGGCCTATAATTTTTTTTCTTTGTAGAGTCTTTATCTGGGGTTTTCGAATTAGGATAATGCTGGCCTTGTACAATGGCTTGGAGGTCTTTCCTCCTCCTGAAATTTTCGGAACAGTTTGAGAATAATAGATATTAGTTCTTCTTGGAATGTTTGGGAAAGTTTGCCTGTGAAGCCATCTGGTTCAGGACTTTAGTTTGCTGGGATTTTTTGATTAATGCTTTAATTTCACTAGATATAATATGTCTATTCAGATTCTCTGATTCTTTCTAATTCAGTTTTGGAAGAATGTATGCTTCTAGAAATTTACCCACTTCTTCCAGGTTGTTCAATTTGTTGGCATATAGTTTCATGCAATATTTTCTTACAATCCTTTGTATTTCTTTGGCGTCATTTGTTATTTTTCTTTCAGTTTTGATTTTATTTATTTAAATCCTCTTTCTTTTTTTCTAGATGAATGCGGTTAAAATTTCATCAATCTTGTTTATATTTTCAAAGAACCGGTTCTTGGTTAATTGATACTTTGTACTGCTTTTTTAAAAAGACTGTTTCATTTATTTCTGCTCTGATGATTATTATTTCCTTCCTTCTATTCACTTTGGGCTTTATTTGTCATTTTTTTTCTAGTTCATATAAGTGTAAAGTTGCATTATATATTTGAGATTTTTTGTTTGTTTTTTTGAGGTAGGCCTGTAATGCTAGGAATTTCCCTCTTATGACAGTTTTTCCTGTATCCCACAGATTTTGGGTTATTGTGTTCTCATTTTTATTTGTCTCACGGTTTCTTTTGATGTATTTCTTGATCTCATTGTTAACCCATACATTGTTTAGTAACATGCTGGTTAGCTTCTATGTCTTTGAGTGTTTTTTTAGTTTTTTTCTTGTGATTGATTTCTAGTTTTATTCAATTATGGTCAAAGAAGGTGCTTCATATGTTTTAATCTTTTAAAATTTATTGAGACTTGTTTTGTGTCCTAACATGTAATCTATCCTAGAAAATGTTCCATGTGCATTGAAAAACATGTATGTTCTGCTGTTCTGGGGTAAAATGCTCTAAAGACATCAATTAAATCCATCTGATCTAGTGTGTCATTTGAGACCACTATTTTCTTGTTGATTTTCCGTCAGGAGTATCTATCCATTGATGTCAATGGGGCATTAAATCTTTTGCTATGACTGTATTACTGTCAATCTCTGCTTTATGCCTTTCAAAATTTGATTTACATATTTAGGTGTTCCTATATTGAGTACATAAATGTTTACCAGAATTATATCCTTCTTTTGATTGCTCCTTTTATCATTATGAAGCGTTCTCATTGTCTCTTACCATAACCTTTCTGTTAAATTCTTTTTTTGTCTGATATAAGTATTGCTCCCATAGCTTTTTTCTTTTTATTTGCATAAAATAATTTTTTCTATCCCTTTACTTTCAGTCTGCATTTCTTTTGTTCCGAGATGGGTCTATTTTAGACAGCATGTGTATGGGTCTTGTTTTCTTATCCATTCAGTCACCGTATGTCTTTTGATTGAAACATTTAATCCATTTACATTTAAAGTGATTATTGATAGGTATGCCATTATTTCCCTTTTATTATTCATACTTGTGTTCTTTTTTTCCTTCTTCATCTTAAAGAAGTCCCTTTAACATTTCTTATAATAGTGGTTTAGTGGTAATGAACTCCTTTAGCTTTTTATTTTCTGGGAAGCTCTTTTACCTCTCCTTCAATTTTAAGTGATAGCCTTGCTGGTTAGAGTAATCTTGGTTGTGTGTCCTTGCTTTTAATCACTTTGAATATTTTGTGCTAATTCCTTCAATCCTAAAAAGTTTTTGCTGAGAAATCAGCTGACAATCTTATGGGAGCTCCCTTGTGGATAACTAACTGCTTTTCTCTCACTGCTTTTAAGATTCTTTGTCTTTAACGTTTGGTATTTTAATTATAATGTGTCTTGGTATTGGCCTCTGTGGGTTCATCTTTTTTGGTACTCTCTGTATTTCCTGGACTTGTATGTCTATTTCCTTTCCCGGGCAGGAACATTTTTAGTGATTATTTCCTCAAGTAG
>PVJI01030348.1:0-14306 GCA_004026765.1 Micronycteris hirsuta | reverse complement strand
AAAATATGGTACATCCACACAATGGAATATTATTCAGCCATAAAAAGAAATGAGGTATTAATATGTGCTATGAGGTGAATAAGCCTAGAAAACATGCTAAATGAAAAAAGCTAGTCACAAAAGGCCATATGTCTTATGATTCCATTTATATGAGATGCCCAGAACAGGCACACCTACACCAACAGAAAATAGACTGTAGGTGCCTAGGGTGGGGGGAGGGGCTGAGGAGAGTGAGGGGGCTAGGGATGGGTGATAAATTGTTTATTCATTAGAAACAATGAATATTTATGGGTGATAATATTTTAGATCTATCCTACCACAATCTAGATAGCAAACTTAATAACCAGGAAAATTAAGTTCCAGAATGTACTGTTAACCTGGGTCTTTGATGCCAGGTTCTAAGAAATGTGTCCCTGTAGGTTGATGGGTGAAATTCCTAGTCACAGTTTCAAATCCTAAACCCTATTCCTGAGAGGAGCTACTTGGCACCTAACAAGTCCCTCTCCTAATTTATCCTCTCTACCCACTTCAATGTGTAAGGCCTCATGGAAACTGCATCCTTAGTTCAATGGGGACTGCTAGATAAAACGTAACCTCACTCCCTGAGAAGCTTGTCACTTTCTCAGTGATTCTCCTCACTCTGAGCAGTCTAACACAACAGTCGGAATTCTATCTTAATATGATCCACTTTAAGACATGGCTTTTAAAAATGTACTACATTTAAAAGTAGAGACTTGCGGTGGCTGGGACAGGGCCAGAGGGTGGCATCACATACAAAGCCAGAGTCACAGAGGGCCCATGTAAAGAAAGCCCACCTCTGCCCACTCTGACACATGCTCAGAGGTCAGTTTGGCTCAGTTCTAAGGCCCAGTTGGACTAATTCTGATTTCGTATCCCGTGTGACCTCAGGGGATTGTGCTGAGGTCACTGAGGTTTGTAGAGCTGATTTAAATGTTCAAGTCCCTTTTGGCATGGGAGTTAGGAATGCTGTAGTCACCCATAACCCACTCCAGTCTGAACATCCAGGTCAATGGGAAGGGACCCAGCAAGGACCGGCCCTAGGTGTGGCTCAGTGGTGGACAGCAGTCACTATAGGCTTCATCTGTCCCTTCTGAAGCTGTTCAGTGGAGCTGACCCTGCCATCCCAGATTTGGCAAGAATCTCTTTAGGCAGTGACTGATTTAGGCATGAGCATCTGACCTGGGCAAGTGAAACGGAACCCTCACTGGGGCCTCTTAGGAAAGGGCCGTGGCTTTCCCTGGTAGTGTAGGCATGGATCAGGAATGCCAGCCTGGAGGAAGACAGCCTGAGAGTCAGTCTGTCTCCACTTCAGTAGCCTGTGTTTTTGAGCCAACTATTTAACCTTTTAGAATCTCGGTTTATGCATCTATATAGAGTAATATTATAACATCCACAGAACTAGTATAAGGAGTAAATGGAATTATGTGAGACATAATTCCCTGCCTCTAAGAGTCTCTCAGCAATGGCACCTATTTGTATAGAGTTGGGAGGAGCCTCTGGCAGAGAGGAAGTGACTTGTCCAGGGACACTGATCCACCTTTAAAATTTCTCATCCATGAACTACCTTTCTGGCCTAATTTATACCCACACTTCTGCTGCTCTTTAGATAAATGAGTAATATAAATGCAGAGAATTCATGTCTATGATTAGTTATTCCACTTACAAAGCACCTACCAGAATCTGCTGGTGTTGTTTTTCTACTTGATAGCCTCCAAAATGCAGTATGCCAGGCTTTGCTTGTATGACCTTATTACTCAGAAGTTTTGCATAAACTTCTATAAAAATAATGTAGAGAAGTATATAATGAGATGAGACATAAAAGAAAATATTAAATAAAAGAAAATCCTATTAACATGGGCTCTTTTTAATTTAAGATATTTTAAGCATATGGAAGTTTCAGACAGAGGATATAGCTGTCAACAAGATTAATGATCTGTTCCAAATGAACTGTAATGCCTCTCCTTCTATTTTTATACATCACTTGGGAGATATTATCATCACAATACAAATTCATGTATTGCTTATTACCTATTAAAATAATTGCCCTTCATATTTTGTACAATTCTTTGTAAAAAAATACAAACTCATAAAGCACACACACCTGTCTTTGCTCTGCATAGTGCTATGCTTACTTATTCTGTAATGAATGCTCAGTTGAAAGAATCTAAACACTTACTGTTTAATTGTATTACTGTTATTTAACTTACTATTTTATTTCCTCTGAATAGAATTATTATATGATACAATCTTTTAAAAATTGATATTATATAAAATCTATTATTTGATATAGAGTAATTTTAAAGCTCTGAATAATTATCTCTCTGGCCAGTAAAGTTGCAAATTATTATTGTAATATGAACATGTTTTTTTCCAGTTTTGAGAATGAGGTTAAAACAGCTAAGCTCAAAAAAGTGCCCAGGTCTACAAAACATTTCCCAGCTTTCCTTGGTCCCCCAGAAATACCATCCTAACCCCACTCCAGCCCTTTAGTTTGGCCTCAATGTATATGAGAATCATAGCGGGCTAAGGGATGGGTTCTCACCCATCCAGTTCTTGTCTCGCCCACAAGGGAATAATTCAAGTGAGAGACAACCCCATATAATGGAAATGAGATATTGAGTTTATTTATAAAACACATACAAGCACAAAGCTGCAAGCACGAACTGAGATGTAGGGAGAAGGCACTGGGAACCCACTACACAATCCGTGCCTCCAGTGCCTCAGGACAGGAATGTGTTTGTAATCCTCACTCCTACCCTCCAAGGTAGGTATTATCTCATTTTGGAGATAAGAGAGCTGACTGAAACTCAACAAGATTAAGCAACTTGCCCATAGCGGGTAGTTAAAAATCAAGCTCAAGTCTATGTTATTCCAACCCTTAAACTGCCTTCCTCAATATAAATGCACTGTCCAGTTTCTTATAAATGATCACCTTTCACCTTTGGCTTTATTCCAGTCCTAGGAGCCACAGGCAGTACCCGTCCCTTAGCCCACTATGATTCTCATATACATTTGGGCCAAACTGAAGGGCGGAGTGGGGTTAGGACGGTATTTCGGGGGGACCAATAATTTCTGCAGGTCATCTGGTAATTTTAAAAATATTTAAATTAACATTATTTGATAATAATTTTTTAATGCTGAAGGTTTTGTTTTTGTTTTTAGGGGCACAAAAATATATGTAACCGAGCATTTTTATATTAATGCCCAGCAATAGTCAAGTAGGCTAATTTGCACTCAACAAGTTCTACCATGACAAAAGAGCCACACCAAATACCGCATTTCCAGCATTTGCAGTGGGCTTTGAGAGATGAGGGGGAAACAACCTAGTGTGATGGTAGATTTGGACATGGGGCTGCAACGGCTGAACACTAACTCTCCACTTACTGTGTTTTGTCATTTATAATGTGCTCCTGTGTATAATGTGCACCCCCATTTTTGGCCCAAACTTTCAGGAAAAAAATCTTTTGTTTTAATATTTTAAATTTATTTACATTTAGAAACAAAATTGATTATTGTATTCCAGGGTATTATTTTGCATATGGATATTGTTATTGCTTTCTAGAGTTACACTTTTACGCATAAGCATAAATAAAAGAATTGAAAACATTTATATAGATATGGAATTAGTACTACCCATGTATAATGCACATCCTTATTTTTCCCTCAAAACTTTGGCCAAAAATTGTGTATTATATGTGGCAAAATACAGTAGTTGTGCCACTTTGGGGAATTCATTTGACCTGAGTCTCAGCTTCCCCAACAGTAAAATGCAAAGCTAAGGGATGTGCACAGAAAAAGGCAAGAAGGTATAAAATGCCTGAGGTGTTGAAAGAGCAGGAGTAACAGAGGGGCTGGAGCTGGGGATGAGAGGCCCTTGGCATGGGGATGATGCTGCATAGGCAGGTTCAGATAAACAGCAAAGAGGGCCAAATGCCAATTGAAGGAGTTTCGACTTTATTCTGTATGCAAGGGGAACCTCTCAGAGTATTCCAGAAGGATAGGGGTAGAAGCCAGCCAGGATTCTACAAAGGAAACTGACTGGGGGTGAAGAGTGGTCTGGAGGAGAGTGTGGCCAGGGTGCAAAGCACTGCAACAGCCTGGTCATCTGATGAGGATGAGGAACAAGGCAGTGGGGATGGATAGGAAAGGTATTTGAGGAAGTGGAAGCAGAAGAACTTGGTGACCAATTCACTCCTCAGAAATGTATCAGTTAAGTGGATGGACCTATACAGAACCATTGTTCTTTTGTTGTTGATGTTGTTGTTGTTGGCCTAAAACAACAGACTTTTATTCTCTCAAAGTTCTGGAAGCCAACAGAACCATTGTTCTTAATAAAACCTATTATGAGCCCATAAAACAATATAGACAAATCAATGCCAAAAATTCCACTATGTTTTATGGATTTGGAGGCTCTGGGAAGCTGTGAGTTATAAAGTGAACCTGTTTCTAACCACTTACTTGATTCTAGGAGGTGGTTAGGCACTTCTCTTCTTTTCTTGGGCTCCTCCACTAGGCTCTTCAAAAGGAGGGGTGATACATTATTAAACGGTTCCTCCGCATTCTTTGGTTCTCTGCTGGGGGTTTTCACTGCTGCCATTTTATCATGAAAAATGGAGCGTCCTTTTTCGAGCCAAAGGTCACACAGTTCCTGGGAAGAAAGTAGTAGCAGTATAATCATCCATGAGAAACCATTCACATTTATTTTTTCTCATCATTGACAAATGTACTCATCACTGGGTGGTTTACTGTGGTTCAAGCCCTCCCTGCCTCTCATCTCTCTGGTGGCCACTCCATTCCCACACACGGCTGTCCCATTAATCTCCTTGCATCACACATCACCAGCCAATATCGTGCCAGTGCTGAAAACTTTTTCATGGTCCTACTTTTCTTTTGTGTCCTGACATGCTTCTTGAGCTATTAGCAGAGGTACGTGAAGGAACAAATAAAGGCTCTTGCAGAATGAGCTTAGAGAATGTTGAAGTAAACCGTTAAGCAGGTTTCTTTTTTCCTCCTCCTCCTCCCCCTTCTCCTCCTCCTTCTTTTTTGTATCCTCACCCAAGGACATTTTTTTTTCATTGCTTTTAGAGAGAGAGGAAGGGAGAGAGGAAAGGAGAGAAACATCAATGCAAGAGAAGCATCCTTTGGCTGCCCTCTCTTCACACCCAGACCAGGGATTGAGCCTGTAGCCTAAGTGTGTGCCCTGTCTGGTAATCGAACCTGCAACCTTTTGTGGAGTACAACGCTCCAACTGAGCAACACTGGCCAAGGCTAAACAGTCCTCCTCCTTGTCAGATTTCTGCAATTGGTTTCTCAGAGGTCACTGTGAAACCCTTTAACATCTGGAGACATGTTACAGGACACTGGCATTTAGGAGCCACCTTCCTTGGCCCCTCTCTGGAGCAACGAGGAGGTGGAGACACCGTAGAGCTCCTCCATCTCCACTTGATCTTTCCTAGAAGCTCTGTCTAAGGATCTGAGGTACTGGTTCATGTCACACCCTTTGTCAGACTTGCCTTCCCTTAACACAGTTATTTTAAGTTCCACCTTCTTCATAAAGTTCACACTGATTCTAATACTTTAACATTCTTTAGCAATTACTGCCTCTACTACTCATTTGACATTAACAATTTATTGCCTTGTAATGGCACTTTACAAACCCCACATATCTTTGTATTTTCCCCAGCTAAGTGTCTTAACTTGGGGCACTTACACAGACTGGGGACTGCTCTGTAGAGTCCCTGAAACTGAATGTACAATCATGTGTGAATCTTTATGTGCATTTTGTTTTGAGAGGGTTCATAGCTTTAGATTCCCAAAGTCTCTGGCATTGAGCAAAACGCAGTTGACTACACTGAAGAAGGTGCTTAATAATCACTTTCTGAAACAAGTCTCCTTTCCCCTCACTTCCCATCCCTCTCCCGAGCGTCACTGCAGATTCCCCGCACCTCAGCGCAGCCTCCACCTCACTTGCTTCATTCCCCTCCATCCACTAACATCTCCCTCAAGCTTATTCTCCAGCCCCTTCTCCACCGCGTCCCTCAAATTCCCTGCCCCTCTTCAGGCGGGTACAAGAGCAAAACCGTTCTCCAGTTCACTCACCCCCAGGGTGAACCTGTCTCCCTTTTCACACCCCCACATCCTGGGTCCCCTCGCCCCATCCTCTGTCGCGCACGCTTTCTCATCCTTGCCAAACGCTTGCTCCCTCAGCGCCACTTTAGTCCATACCCTGCCAGGGGTAGGAGTCGACCCCAGACACGAGCACCGCCCTCATCCTCATTAACTCTTTAGGCCGGAACCCTCCTGAAACCCCAGCTCAGGCGAACTTGCTGCTGAACACCGCCTGGGGTTCAGGCTGCCTCAGTAGCTCGGCGGCGGCCAAAGGGGCCACCCCCGCCCCGGGTCCCAGAGCCGCTTACACCGGAGACTGTCCTAGGGCCAGATTCCGCGAGCGCGTCTCCTTGACAACGCGGACGCGCTCCCGGCGGGGCGGGGAGGGGGGGCCGGGTGTTGGCGGCGGGGCGCGACCAAATTCCTCAAGAATATGGGGGGAGCAGTTCTGTAGCCGTGCGAGATGTGGAGGCCGTGGGTATCTCCTGGGGACCCTAAGCAGTTTCTGGCGACTCAGGAGAATAGAGAAAGCGACTTATGGGGTGCAGAGCCAATGGATTCCCGAGAGGAAATGAGAAAGTTGGGAGAGACTATAAACTGGACACCTGGAAGAGCAGTTCGCACGAGAAGGGCGGGACGAGAGGGGTGGGGCCTCCCCTTCGCAGTGGGTGCGGCTTTCCCCGACAACCTTCATTTCCGGACGCTCTACTTTAATATCATTTGTATTGCGTTTTATATTATGACAAATTTCAAGTGTATACAAAGGTAGGCATAATAGTACGATGAATCTTAAACCATCGCCTGGAACAATGACCGAATTATGGCCAATCTTACTTCGTACCTTTCCTCTACTCCCTGTATTATTTTGCAGAAAATCCCAGACATCATTTCACCCGTAAATATATCAGAATATAACCCCAAAAGATAAGGACTCTTCTAAAAAACCTAGCCATAATACTAATACCTAAAATTACAATAATTTTTAACATATTCGAATATTCTGTGTACAGTTGTCTCATAAATGTCGTAAAATATTTTTTTTAGAGTTTGCCGGTTTGATTCAGAATTCAAATAAAATCTACACGTTGCAATAGATTGATATGTCTTTTAGGTCTCCTTTAATCAATAGCTCTCCCTCCCTATTATTTTGTTGTTGTTGCAATTTATTCACTAATGAAATTGCTTCTGTCCTTGATACTGATACTTAGGATTTATAGCCATGAAACTAGGTCTCCTCCCCTCACTTTCTGCCTTGTCTACTCCACCTGCTCACGCAAGGACATTATTCCTTACACAGATGGCTCAGGCCCCTCTCTTTCCAGAATCTGCCCTTGTCTTGCTCCCTCCATCTGTAACTTGACACTTGTTTGGAGTTATTTATGGCTTCATGCTGATAAGAGATTATAAAGTCAATGAGGATACCTGCCTTTCTCACACTCACATCACTTGTGCTCTTTGTGGTTTTGTTTTTTATTCTCCACTGGGAATGTTTATTCTTTCCATCTTATTCTCCAATACTTCCTTCTTGGCTACTATCATTACTTATTAAAAATCTCCCCATCTTTTAAGGCTAGCACTAAAGATGGTAAATCTCCTACCCTTCCCATGATCTTGTGGGTCAGGAGGGCTGTTTCCCTCCTCTGGGCTTCTATACGCTTTGCTCCACCATCTTTTTGGCACTTATATTTTTATATGCTGTACTCATCATTATTTGTGTATGTGTCTTAAACTGCAGGGTTCTTGGGAGAGGAGACAGTGCTTTATCTGTGGATCTCCTACAGCCCTCGACAGTTCTTTGTTCATAGTGATTGCCCAGTAACTTGGCCAAGTGGGTAAAAAAAAATCTTAAAAAAAAAAAGATTTTATTTAGCCCTGGCTGGCATAGCTCAGTGGATTGAGTGCGAGCTGCAAACCAAAGGGTTGCAGGTTCGATTCCCAGTCAGGGCACATGCCTGGGTTGCAAGCCAGGTCCCCAGTGGGGGCCACGTGAGAGGCAACCACACATTGCTGTTTCTCTCTCTCTCTCTTTCTCCCTTCCCCTCTCGAAAAATAAAAAATAAAATCTTTAAAAAAAAGATTTTATTTACTTATTTTTAGAGAGAGGGGAAGGAGGGGAAGAAAGGGAGAGAAATATCAATGCATGGTTGCCTCTTGTGCACCGCCTACCAGGGACCTGGCCTATAACCCAGGCATGTGCCCTGACTGGGAATGGAACTGGCGACCCTTTGCTTCGCAGTCTAGCGCGCAATCCACTGACCCACACCAGCCAGGGCTAAAAAAGTTCTTTTAGTTCTTTCTGTTTTGTTGCCCCAACAAAATTTTATATTTCAGGATAGGTACTATGTTTCCAGTAGTCCCAGAATTTTCCATCTAACTCAAATCATCAAATGCTTGTTTCCATACATTTTAAAATGGGTATTGATAACACCTTTTAATTTGTTCTTAATTTTTTCTTAGAAAAATTGCCAAATTCCCTATTTTATATATAGATATGATATAATATGTAGGACCCTGTACAATCAATTAACCAAACTGCACATACTGGACACTGCTAGTTGCCTGCTTTCACTTTCTTACCAATAGAACCTCAGCTTTGCTTAGTTTCTTCACACATCCCCAGTTCCGGCAGCAGATCCTGATTAGTCTAGACCAATCATTGAATTCCTGATCCTTTTTCCCACAGTTGATTTAGAGTTGAGTATATAACTCAATTCTGGGCACAGAGATATTACAGGAAGACTTCTGGGGGGCCTCTGGAAAAGGCTCCCTCTCTCCTAAGAAAGAGACATACATAAATACAGTATCTTTCTCTTTCCCGACACTGTAGTGTCCAGCAATGATTCCTCAGAATTGTAGCAGCCATCAGAGGCCATGGTGGAGCTGATGAGGACTGTAGGATACAGGAAGAAGGCTCCGGGACCTGGATGACAACATTTCACTTTTGGTTGTTTGGTACCTGTATGTCATATCTCTTTCTTTTAGCTGAAAATGTTCTGGCATAAAATGAATTCTGAACACTCACTACTCACAGTGTAATTTTTAGCACAGGAGCTTGTTAGAAATGCAAAATTTTGGGTCACCCCAGACCTATTGAATCACATTCTGCATTTTAAGATTTCCCCAGGGGATTCATAGACACATTGAAGTTTGGGAATCACGGAACTGATGCCCTACAATTACAGCTGTTTTAGATAATCAATTATTCAATCAATTCGTTTATGTATTTAACATTTTGCTTAGTATTTGCAATAAGCAGAATACAAAGGTATCCCAGCCTCTTGTAAACTAATGCAACAAGATGAGTGTGATAACGGGCACGGAAGCTGTAAGTTTTACACATCAGTAGCATTGGGGGAGCAATTAATTTCCTTGCTTAAAACACTTCGTTGCCTTCATGTTGTTCAGAAAATAAAATTCTAAATTCTTAACAAAAGTTTCAAGGCTCTGCAGGTCCTGACTACTGGCCCCTCATTCCACCTTCTCCTCACCCCACTCTGCTGTGCTCCTCCCACACCCCCATTGCCTGGTGTGGTGGGTTAAAGCTGGCTGAGATTTCTTTGACACTCCTCCCATGGACAGGTGGGTCCCTATACCTCCCCTTGAACCTAGGTGGGTCAGTGACTGCTTTAACTTCCCAGTCTATCCTGTCTGAATTTCTGACCCCAAAATTAGTGAGAAATAATAAAATGGTTGTTGTTTTAAGCCTGTAAGTTTGAGGGTATATATAGCTGCAGCAATAAATAAACAGAAATACGGCTAATTTCTACTCAGCCTAAGAATCGTTTCCTCAAAGGGGCTTTTCCTGGCTTCCCTTTTGTTAAAATTTATGAGAGACCTTCATCTGAACAGAAATCAGGAGAAGCTAGGGCAAGTGGGAGGAGCTGTCACTCTCTATGTCATCAAGAAAGCCCTATGGGAAGAGCTCTATGTTTCCAACATAGCTGTATGGTTGTAACAGCTCCTCCCCTTAACTTCCTCTCCCCTCTGTAAAGTACTTCTCTATCTTTGGACAGAACATCCATCTGGTTTACCCTGGTTGCACTTACAGGATTGCAATCCTTTCCTTTTCCTAAATAAACCCTTTTTGGTGACAGAATACCTAGTTGACTTCTATTTTACTGTTGACACTTTCTAAATCAGGTCCCACCCCATTATCCTCTCCCAGCCCTGGGGGTCTCTCCCTTCAATGCTCTTTAACGCTATGTGTGTGTGTAATTCTCCACTGACGGTTTTTCCATTCAATGTCTGTCTTCTAAGATGATAAGTTCAATGAAGGCTGATTGTTCATCACTGTATACTCATTACCTTGCACACTGCTTGGCACATGTAGTACCTCCAAAATATTTGTAGAATTAAGTCATTAATGAGTTATGTCAAGTGAGTTCTAAATAGTATATATATGTGTGTATATATATACACCTGAAATATGGACAATATATTAATGTGGTTCAAAATTTAAGAAGTAAAAATCTCCCTTTTACTCTTGTCCTTAAGCCACCAGTTTCCCTTTCCCAGAGGTAACTCTTGTTACTATGTTCTTATTTATTTTTCCAGGGATATGTTATACATGTAGAAGCAATTGTATGTATGCTTGCATGTGTGAAAAGCTCACTCTCTGTTAAAAAGCCCAAATAGCTTACTCTTATGACTCCTCTTTTTTCACTTAAAAATAAGTCTGGGTGATCATTCCATGTCACCACATCATCATTCCATACATGAAGTCCCTCATCATTCTTTTTTATGACTACCAATATTCCATGATTTATGTAATCAGCAGCCTATTTTTAGATACATAGGTTGTTCCTGATCTTTTGCTATTATAACTATGTTGTAATGATTTAAACAAGTGAATATATTATTTCTACAAACTTGTACATAACACCTATTCATATACATGTGAGTATATCTGTAAGAAAGAGTATATCTGTAAAGTGTAAGTGCTAGGTCAAAGGGTCGGTGTATTTGTAATACTGATAACTGCTGTCAAGTTTCCCTTTATGGGCTTTGTGGTAGTTATTCACTCCTACTTGTTTCCTTATAATGCATGAAAGCACTTGTTTCCTTATAGCTTCACTAACAGAATATTATAGAATTTTTATATTTTTACCAATCTGGTGGGTAAAAAGTAGTATTTCAATACGCTTTTATTTATTATTTCTGTAATGATAAGTAAAGGTGAGCATGTTTTCATATGTTTAGGAGACATTTGTGTTTCTTTTTCTGTAAATCCACATCCCCTACCCATTTTTCCATTAGGTTCTGACCTTTTTCTTATTGAGTTGTTGGAACTCTTTATATGTTAGGGACATTAGTCTTTTGTTTGTGATAAGTGTCATAAAAGTTTCTCCCAGCTTGTCATTTGTTCTTAATAGATTTTGCCTTGCAGAATTTTTAAAAAATTTTATGTTGTATTCATTATTATGTATTGCTCCATAACAAGTTGCCTCAAAACTTAGTGGCTTAAAACAACTATAATCATTTAGCATCTCTCACAGTTTCTATGGGATGGGAATTCAGACAGGGGACAGCAGAGATGACTTGTTTCTGTTCCAGAACATCTGGGGCTTCGGATGGAAGACTCAAAAGCTGGGAGGAGGAATAGTCTGAAGGCGTCATCTGGTGGTTAATGCTAGTTGCCAGTGGGAGCCTTGATAAGGCTCTTGACCAAGATACCCACACATACCCCGAAATTCCTGACAACATGGTTGCTAGGTTCTAGGAGAGAGCCTGGTTTAAGCTGTATTTCTTTTAGGACCTAGGCTTAAAAGTTGTACAGCATCACTTCCACCTCATTCCATCAGCTGAGGTCATTGTAAAGCTCCACCAGGAGCATAGACTCTACCTTCTGATGACGGAGAGTCAACTTTTGAAGTGAGTACTATGTTCTCTCTTCCTCTGGCTTTGATTGTAGATGCGAATCTACAGAACTACTGTAGACGTTTCGCATACAGCAAGGTTAGTCTGAGGTTATTTCACTCAGAGGTGGGCACAGCCCAGAGCAGCACGGCACACAGAGCCTGAGCCATGCGCCAGTCCACCCTGAAGCATGCTCTACCTCTGGACTCTCAGTAACGTGAGCAAATACTTATCCTTATTGCTGTTTCAGCCAGTTTGAGTTTGCCTCTTCTCTGCAGCCAAATGCATCTTAATTTATATATCCAGATGATTTAATTGCACTGAATTATTTCCACCTCACAACAATACTAAAATATAAGTATCACTTTTTCCATTACACAGATGAAGAAATTGAGGCATAGAGGGTCAAAATAACTTGCCCAAGGTTTCATGGCCAATTGATGGGTAGGCTAGGATTTGAATCCAGTTTTGTCTGTTGTGAATATTCTGTGTGCCAGGTCAAATTGACTTATCAGGAAGAAATGTGGGGAGCTCTTGGGCGATTGGGGTATTACCTGAACTTTCTTTGCTCCATTCAGTGAAGATAAGGCCCTGACAGCAATAGCAACATTGTCTTTCATATATAGTTTTATTTGCTCTCTTTTGTTTCATCTATTTTAACCATAATATTGCATATAAATATTCAAAAGGATGCTGACAAATGGAGGAGGGAAATAAGAAAAATAAAGGAGAAACTGCTTTCCTGAGAAAGCCAGTCCACATTTCCAGAGTGTGAACAGTGAGCCTGAACCATAAAAACCTCATTAAAATGTCGGTGTTATATCTTGGTACTTTAGCACTGAGTAGGAAGTCACGCTTGCCCAATTACTTATGCCTCATTCATAATGCATTAGCTTGGCTCCCAGTAAAGCTCACATTCAGGAGAGGACAGACCTTTGTTTGGTTTACTGAGCAGCCGAAGGGGCAGAGCCAGTTCATTTCAGCGGTAGAGTCATTTAGTGAGACTTAAACCAGGATACCCAAGGACTGGCAACACCTCACTCCTTCCCCAATGCTCTCCTCACCTCCCACCCCCAAACCAACCCTCTCAGCTTAAATGTTACTTTCCCTGGAAACCTTCCTTAAGTGTATGTCAGAGCTCTTGCTGTTACTTGTAACAGAAATGGTTTCAAAAGTAAGAAAAAAAGAAGTTAATAAGTTATCTATTATCTAGCACCTATGGAGAGAGGCTTCAGTAACAGCTACATCTAGGTGACAGGTGATGAGGTGAAGATTTTGTCTTTCTTTGTTTCTTGGTTCTCTCCACTGAGTGTTGGCTTCATTCTCAACCAGAATCTCTTCATGCTGTGGAAAGCCAGTCGTGTTGAATCATTTCTATTGGCCCAACTTGACTCGTGCCCCTTCCTGAACCAGTCACTGTCATTAGTTGGTGAAGGTCACTCCTCCAGGTCTGGGTCATGTGCTCACTCCTGGGCTGCTATTGGTGAAAGCCTTACCCAGGTTATGTGGTCTGAGAGTGGGGGAAAGAAAAGAGGTCTTGTATCAGAAGAAAAAGGAAGGAAGTTTGACCTGACGCAACCAACAGACGTCTGTCCATTAGGTTGCACATTATAAAATTGTCAATATTCAAATGTATTTTACCTACGAAAATGGTGACTGATATGACCCAACCTAAGACAATAACTCATCAGGCATGGTCTGGTCCCCTAGTATATGCTCCCATAGAATTTATCAGTTTGCAATATCATCCACAACACATTTTGCAGTTGCTACTCCCTCCAGGCAATAGGTTTGTTAAGTGTGTGGTCCTGACAACCTCTGAAGTTTTGACTATCAGCTTCAGTCATCTTTCCAGGCCTCCTGGGAGGGGGCACAGTCATAGCACTTCTAGCTTTGTTCATGAGGCTGAGGTTACCAAGGGCAATTTCCCCAGGCTGCTATCAATATGGCACAGGGCACCTGGGGAAATTGCCCTTGGTAACCTCAGCCTCATGAACAAAGCTAGAAGTGAATATTCATTGAATGAATGTGTTTAATTAGTTTTCCAACAGTGTTTATTGCTGTCGGAAATAGGCAGAAAAAAGCCATGATTTCTTGTTGGAAAAATAATTAAAAATAACATCTCCTGCCAGTCAGATGAATCCTCTCCACAAAATGAAGAATGAACCAGTTTTATAATGGAATAAGCCTAGCCTGTGATGCACATCACCAGCAATCCATAAGACAAAGACAAATAAAAACTTTCCCTTTTATATAGCCAGACAGCTACAATCCATCACATATACATGCTAATTGTCTTTATCTAAGGAAAAAAAACAAAC
>PVJI01030347.1:0-14309 GCA_004026765.1 Micronycteris hirsuta | reverse complement strand
GCAGACCGTTCCCGCTTCCCGCCCTGCAGGTCAGGTTCAGGGGCATGGACTTCATGGAAACTGCTCCTTGCACTAAAAGACTGTCTCCCCCCACCCCCCTTCCAAACCCTGTTTCAGGTAATAGATGTGAATGTGGACGCAGGTGGAATGAGAAATGTCAATATAAGCGGCCGTGAGCCGTCAAAGTCCGCACACCAAACGGCACGTGTCTTGTCCCCCCCAAATATGCCCTGGCCCCTCGACTCTCGTCCTCGTCTCTCAGCCAGGACCCCCCAGCAGCCCCTCAGGAGAACCCCTCGCTTCCCGTACCCCTTTTTTCCGAAGCATCTGTGAAAGGCACGGGTGCCTGTCATCCCACGTCCAAAACCTTCCTTGACCTGTCACCTTCGGGTTCAAGCCCTTTGGAAACACTGGCCCCTTTGTCCTGCGCCTTAGTGACCCCCAACCACGTTCCCAAGGGCGGACCGAGCGCTCCCCGCCCTGCACACCTCCGTGCTGCTTCCCCGGGGGGAGAAGCCTTTCCTAACTCACTCTCTGTGTCTCGTTGGCGTTTTACCTTCGAAGTCTCGGCTCTCTGCCACCGGAGAGTCTCCCTCTCCATCCGGGTCCCTTCTCTTTGAGTCTGCTCTCTCACTTACTGTATCGTTCATGCTATTTGCCCCCCTGCTCCCTTATTTAAAGTAGAAAACACTCAGGGCTGAGAACAGTGTCCCGTGGCTCTCTGTGGATCTGACCCCCGAGCAGGAGCTGGTTGGCCTCAGCCGGGCAGTGAGAACGAAGGTGAGTTTCTTAAACGGGCGCCGGACTGGACAGCCAGGCCCAGCGTGGGTGGGGAGCTGCGCACCGGCGGCAGACCCACTTCCCACCACTGGGCGGACGGCGCAAAGGAAACCACGACAGAGACTCAGGGACTCACGGTTGGCGCGGCTCTGCTCCGGCACCGGCAGCCGCTGGGCTGTCGGTAGGTACCCGCCCACGTGTGTGGCGTCAGAGGTCACGCGATTCTTCACCGTGAAGGTGTGTTTCCAGGTTATCTCATTTATTAAGATCAGAAGCAAAGACGTGCCCCTGCCAGGGGACGAATGAAGGAACATTAAGCTGGTGGCGGTGGTTGGGGACTTGCTGGGAAGTTCTGGGGTCACCGTTCAAGGTCAGCTGGCTGCTTCTTAAAGGGTTAGGTTGTAAGTATTTTCAGCTGTGACAGCATCCAGTCTCTGCTGTGGCTATGTTCCAATAGATCTTTATTTATAAAGAACAGACGATGAGCCAGATGCACGGGACATAGTTACACTACAAAAGCATTTTTTAAAGATTTTATTTATTTATTTTTTAGAGAGGGGAAGGTAGGGAGAAAGAGAGGGAGAGAAACATCAATGTGTGGTTGTCTTTTGCGTACCCCCCCACTGGGGACCTGGCCCACGACCCAAGCATGTGCCCTGACTGGGAATTGAACCTGCAACCTTCTGATTTGCAAGCCAGCACTCAATCCACCGAGCCACACCAGCGGGGGGTAAAAGCATTTTTTGAAATGTGAAATCCAAGTGTAACTGGATTTAGCTGTGCATTTAGGCCCCACAGGCCCTGTCTCAGGGAACACGCGGCGCCCTCTGCAGGCAGACCCAGGATCCACATGCTCGGTCCCTGCCGGTGGCCAGCTGCCTGGGAGCCCCACTGGCTGCCACTTACAAGGGAGTCCTTCTGGGAACCTCCAGAGATGGACGGCAAATCCTCGATTTTAACAGGCTAACTACTCAAATCCCACGGTTGGCCAGAAAGTTCGTTTAGTTTTTCCGTGCGACGGCTGTAGCAGCACTTAGTTGTCTGCAACTTCATTTGAAAGAGTTTCGTTAACATTGTGTTGTGACGGCTGTCACCGCAGCTGTGCATTTAAACAACTTATCAAAATTGGTGAATTTTTGCGCAGCTAATTTAATATTGAAGATGGAAGAAAATAGGCAACATTTTTGGCGTATTATGCTTTATTACTTCAGGGAAGGTAAAAATTCAACTGAAACGCTAAGAAAGATCTGGGCGGCGTGTGGAGAAGGCGCTGTGACCGATCGAACGTGTCGGAAGTGGTTTGCGGAGTTTCGTGCTGGAGACTCTTCGCTGGACGGTGCTTCACAGTCCGGCAGCGCAGGGGAAGTTGTCAGCGATCAAATGGAGACATTAACTGAGGGCAGCCAACGTTCTACCAGGCGGGAGAGAGCAGACGTACTCAAAATATCCAAATCAAGAAAGTTATTGGTGAAAAGGAAAAATGTGTCTTATTTTACGGAAAAAACTGAGCAGACGTTTTCGCCCAGCCAGTAACCGTGACAAGGGGAGAACGTGCCCACGCTTCTTGTCAGCCGGAACGGAGAACAGCGCCCCCCGCAGCGCAGCAGGGGGCCGGCGGGCCACAGCGCCTTTGAAATGAGCGGCGCCAGTAGCCAGCTGTTTGTGTCTGGACTTCTTGTGACTCAGCGCTCTTCCAGCGCGTCTGCGGTGGGGCAGGTGTGGTGGGAGGCCCGGGGGAGGTCAGTGAGAGCTGCACACAGCTTCCCAGATGTCAGTAACCCCGCATTTGACCGCAGGAAGCACGCGATCACTCTGTCTTAAGACGGAAGCTCACCGCAGTTCCCTCGTCACCTGGAAAGGAAGGGCATCACCTGCGCCTTCTGCTCCCACGGGAGCGAGCTGCGCTGTACGGGGTGCTGTGGCTGTCACGACCAGACCCCGAGACAGAAAACCTGGTTACCCGGCAGAGCAGACTTCCCTGCTGCGCAGTCACACCACCTGGGCCCACACGCCTCGCACGGCCGGTTGGGCGGGGGCAGGGCACCTGAGCAGGTTGAACAAGCCAAGGGGCCCTTTCGAGTCACAGCACGGGCCCCGGCCGGGCAGGGCCCCTTGGGTGGTTGGGCTTAGAAAGCAGCCGCTCAGACCTTCCCAGCGGGCACTCTCCCACCTTCCGGAAACAGCGTTTCAATTTCCCTCCGGCTGATGACCCCTCCCCTGTGAGCGCAGGCTTGGCGTCTCTGAGGGGCTCGGCTGTGTGACACGCAATGGGCCCAGCTGTCTCTTCTAGGAATTTGGGTATTGAGCAGAGTGGCATCGACACTGGGAACAACTGATTTATCCCCACCACAGCACCCCGGAGAGGCTGTCCCAAGTCCCTGCGCCTGCACCCTCAGAGAGGCCTGGTCTGTCCCTTCCCGCCCCCCTTGGTGACTCAGCACGTGATCGGACCCACATCATCCTTTCTGTGGGCCGGAATCAGCCAGGGCTGCTTGCAGGGAACCCCACCCGCATGGACCGCGGCAGCCGTGTGGGTGCAGGGGTCCCCAGGGCACGTTCTAAAGCATCTCCAGCCTCCTCGGCTGACCCAGGGCCCGAGGTACAGATCTCGGTGCTCAGAGACTCAGGACTTCCCAAGGCCCGCAGTTACGCCAGGCCTTCCAACGCTCCCGCCACCTCGCAGGGGGCGACAGGCTTTCCCGGTTGGTTCGCACCGTCGGGCCACTGTGGCAAAATGCTACTTCAGAGACCCTTCAATTGATTCATCAACGATTATTTATTGCAAGGCACTGTGCTAGGCGCGGAGAGAGTACACGGAAGACAGACCGACGTCCCTGCCCCTGAGGAGCTTACAATCTAGTGGGGACACAAGGCGAACACACAGGACAGGGGAGTCACGATACAGGCGTTGAGTGAGGATGCGAGGAAACGGGCCCGAGCTTCCCCGCGGTCGCACCCGACTCTATTGCTGGGAGTGGGACCGAAGGGGCTAGCAGCTGGTTCAGGGGGGATCAAGTATAGGAAGGCTTCACGGCCGAGGACCCTTGGGATTTGGGGGGCTTGGGAGGGTCATCGCAGGAAGGGGCAGCCGTGTGACCCAAAGGCACAGAGGTGGGATGGGAAGCAAGCAGTGTTCGGGGGCCGGGGGGCTCCCGAGTGGCTGGGGACGAGGCCCACTTGCTAATCGATGTTATAGGGCCTCACATGCTCACGCTAGACTTTATCCTTTTAACAGCAGGGGCGGGGGACCCTCCAGATGACAGCACCTTTAGAGCAGATATTCGAGAGACCAAGCTCACCCCGGGGAAGGATTCAAGGTCGATTTTCAGGACATTTAGCGTGGGTCTGACACGGCGTCTGTGGGGTCGTCTCGGGGGGACAGCGTAGGCCCTCGGGCTTTGGGTCCGGGCCAGAGACGTGGGAGCCTCTCTCGGGTCTCACGGTCTCACGCTGTCACTAGCACAAGGGTGAGCTGACCGGCCCTCTGGCCGGCAGGCAGGAAGAACGCTCCCAAAAGACACGTATCTTTACAAATGACAGAATATTTATTAACAATACCTTTAGAAAAAGATTACATAGGCTTGCTGGACCACTGGTGAGTATCATCGACACTGGGGTTGGGGACTGCCCGGGGTGTCCTGTTTTCATCCACTTTATTATTTTGGGGTGTGTGTGTGCGCGGGAGGGAGAGGTTTTAAATTTTGTTTTGTTTGCACATAGAAGTAACCATATCAAACTGATGGTGGGGCGCAGTTTGAAATACTGGCGACATTTTTTGTCACCGCCCCAGTTTTTGTAGGGGTCCTGATTATGAGTTAATTGGACAAGCAAAGCTTGAAGGCGGAAGAGTTAACTTGGGCTGTCCGGAGGAAAAGGGACAAGTCGCAGGCAACCCGCGCTCCGAGGAAGCGGAAGGGCGGCCGCGCGTCCACGCGCAGAGATCGGTGCGGAAGACGCTGTGGCCTTTGAGGTCCGCTGGTGGCGGCCGCAGAGCCTCGCTGCCGCCACAAGCAGCGCAGTCGTGATGGCGCGGCTTGGCGGCTGTTGTCACTGTCCCACACGTGATTTTTCAGACTTCGAAGGTGAAGTTTGTAAAGCATCTAGGCTACCGACTGCAAAACAGGAGGCCCACCGAGATGCCGCAGAGCTCTACTGAAGACCTTTTTCAGGGGACACATTCTCGGCAGCAACTGCTCGCTGAGAGAGGGGCAATCTGCTACACTGCAGGCATGACTGGGACTCCAAAGAAGGCTGTCATTCAAGAGCTGCACACGTTCTGTGCGAGAGATCCTGGGAAGAGGCCGTGAGCCCGTGAACAGAGGGCCGCCTCTGCTCTGGAAGCGTGCGTTCCGACAGACCCACCTGAAGAGAGTGAAGTCACCGTCCAGCCCCTGAAAGACTCGTCGCTGGAGTGACTTCCGGGCCACGGCACCACGGGCGGGTGACTTCGGGGGATGCTGGAAGTCAACCACGGGGAGGACGCGGCTGACTTGGCAGGGCCGAGGGAAGGGCTCGCTGTGTGCCACGCTGCGTTCCGGCGGAGAGGGCTGCCCGGGGCACCTCTCGGGCAGTCGGTGTAGGTTTGAACTTGTAGCCGTTCCTGAAACCGCCTCTCGTTGTGCTGGACAGCCCCCACGCCGGGGCAGAGGACCGGCCCAGCGCGGGCCACCCGCAGCGTCACTCACTGTCCGCGAGCAGCCCGGAATGAGAACAGGCCCGGCCAGCCGCCCTCCCCCAGAGTGAGACGGGACAGGGATCGCAATTTCGTCACAAGATGAGTTTCGACCTGCCTCTAAAGGAAACGTTCTCAAACCATAACGGTATGACGGTGCCCATCGCGTTTTATAGCAGAGGAAAAAATTAATATCTACATTTCATGTTAACTTTAAAAAACTCTATAAAACACTAAATATATAATAAAAATATGCATATAAGGACATATGTAAACCGCTTTGGTAACATCGTATTACAGATGTCTTCAGTGCATTGCTGCGTTTCCAGGGAAACCGCGGACAAAGCGCGATCGCTTTGAGGAAGTTCTGTAGAATGCCATTCCTAAAGAAGCAAGAGACATTTTTTTCCAGTAAAAAGATGGACTCGACAACAACATCACTCAGTGCTGGGTGTTTCCCAAGCCACTGGCTCAGCGTCACTGCCGTGGCCGGCGCCGCGGGCGACCATCCGTCACAAGCTGGACCGGGCGGTGAGCGACAGCATGATGGTGCTGAGCGCCGACAGCGCGCAGGCGTTGGACGTGGAGGGCCCGGCGCCGCGGGCGTAGGCGTCTGCGGGGGGAGAAGCCGGTCACTCCACAGCGCCGCCCCTGGCCGCCGCGGGAAGCGAGGCCACGGGCTTCGGGACGCGGCAGCCGCAGGGAACCCGAGGGGACTGGTGCACCCGACGGGGAAGGACCGCCCGCCACGGGATGGCGGGAACGCCAGCCCCGCGGCCCTCCAGCTGGGGCTTCGTGGGTGCCTCGCTGTGGCTTTGCTCTGACTAGGCCCTTCCCGCACTTGGGCAGCAGCCCGAGGGACCCTTCGCAGAGGGGACGGAACCCAGGACTCCGTGGGGAGGGCTCTGTCCCTGACTCAAAATTCCACCCCCGCACTGACGGCCTGGACACTGCCACCTCCAGCCTTTGTCAGCCTCGTACGGCGCGCAAAGGCCACGGAAAAGCCACGTGTACATCTGTAGCCACCAGCACTGCTGTCTAGTTCCAGAACCTTCCTGTCGTCCCAAATGGAACCCAGTGCCCACTGGTCCACAATGCACCCCACTGGCCGGCCCCTGCCGGCCAGGAATCTGTCTTGGAATTTGCTTATTCCATTTTTTAAAAATTTTTTTAGATAAATGGAATCACTCAACAGTAAGAAAAAATATGCTGCTGGCTGAATACTTGCAAATGCGGTGTTCGAAAACTAGGAATGAATGTATTCGCTCGAAAATGCATATGGGGTGGGCCAAAATAGGCTCCTAGGTGTTTTATGATAAATAACAACACAAGAACCAACTGTGTGTCACGTGCTCACAACTGGAAGCCCACTTTCGCCCCTGTATTCTCACACACTATCCACGTGAACAAAGATGACCGTGGCTGTACACGCGTGTGCATTTATGTTCACGTGCTACGTGCACCCCTCCAAATTAAGAGTGTCGAGCTTCAGAATTCTCAGTCAGAGATGCTGAGTCACATTCTGTCTGTCCCTAGAGCATCTGTCAAGCCCCCCACTTGTCCCTCCTGGTAGAGTCACACTCTCGACTTTCTGGGCTGTGCTCTGGGGTGCCTGCAGAGCGACCCTGGGCCCCTCCCCATCCCTGGGTCGCCCACCCGAAGCTGCTGCAGCCTGGCTCTCTGACGGGTCACAGGTCACATCGGTCACCTCTCGTCAAGCTGCCTCTTCAGAAAACTGCCTGGGACGGGCAGATGTCCCCGGCCACAGCGGGGGACGTTTGCTGCGCGTGTCTCAGCGCCCGGCCGAGTCCGAGGCAGCCTGGACTACCCGCAGCTCCTGGGAGAGGCCGGCAGGGAGGAGGGGACGCACCCTTACTTGTCATCTTTGGGATGCGGATCTGCTCGCTGGCGCTGCCATCGCCGCCTTCACTGAAGGGCTTGATCTGGACTATGTAGTCCTCCTCCAGCGGCAGCGCCAGCTCCACTGACGTCCCGTTCGTCTCGATGACGGAGGTGCCGCTGTGTTTGCTCCACCTGTACAGGACCTGTCCACACAGGAGGGACAGGCTGTCCTCACTGGCCCTTGATGGCGGGCAGAGCACTCTGCCGTGACCCCGCTAGGCCCAGGTGCCGTGCGGGGACACGGGGGCTGTCCGAGCACCGCATGCACCAGGAAGGCGCAGGTGTGGAGGTCCTGGCTGTGGCCACCCTCTCCTTTCCCCGGGAGGAGGGTCTGGGGAGGCCACAGTGAGGGGCCAGGGCATGTGGCTGCCATGCGCTGTGCGGCCTCGCCACCTCTGGGAGGCCCGGGGAGCACCCTCAGAAAAGCCAGCCCCTCTCTGAGGGTGCCAGAGCTCACTGACCCTGAGGGGCTCCGGCACCGGCATCAGAACAGACCTGGCTGCTGTGTGACCGTGGTCGACCTAATTTTATGGCTTGGGGCCTCGTTTTCCCCATCTGTGACAGGGGACAGTAGCAGCCGCCTCTCGGGCTGTTTTCAGGGCACACGGAGGGGCTGCAGTGAGGGCCTGGCTCAAGGGCAGTGAGAAAAATGGTCCCAGCAGGCACAGTGCGAACAGAGGATAGAAACGTGCCCAGGAGAGGTGGCGGCATGGGCAGGGGCTACCAGCACCAGGACACCTCTGGGGCCGGGACAGATGCGCCCCTATGGCGGGTCTCTGAAAGGCTGGGGCAGCCCCCCCTTCCTCCCCTGGGGCCCCTTTAGGAACTCCGTAAGAGGGAGGTCAAGCGGTGGGTGCTGTCACTCAGGAGTGTCTGCAGCTTGCAACCGCCCCCTCCGGGGTCCCGGCTCCCCTCCTGTCCGTCCCCCACCCTGGGTGTGAGTCTGGGTTGGTGGCCCCCCTGCTGAGTCAGGACAGGAATGGAGTGGAACCTGCAACCCCCCGCCCACCCCGCTGCCCCCGCTGAAAATGGTGCCGGCCCCTGCGGCTCCATCCGTTTGCTGGGCCCCGTGGTCAGGCCTCTGCTGGCCACTGGTTTGCCACTTATTCTGGGACAGATGGGAGACTGTTCCCACCATGCCTGGGCATTTTGACTTTAAGTTCTTCTCTTTGAAAACATTTCAAAATCACGGATTTGGTTTTTACAATTTTTCTTTTATAACGAAGACCATGGGGCAGCTCATTAAAGTTGCCCGGCAATTTCCTTCTTCTTCTTTTTTTTAATACTTAATTTACTTATTTTTAGAGAGAAGGGGAGAAAGAGAGAAAGAGAGGTAGAAAAACATCAGTTGGTTGCCTCTCACAACCCCCTGACCAGGGACCCGGCCCACAACCCAGGCATGTGCCCTGGCTGGGAATTGAACCGGCGACCCTTCGGGTTGGCGGGCCGGCGCTCAGTCCACTGAGCCACCCAGAAGGATGAACACAAAGCTGCTGGCCCTTGAGGGCCTTGTCGACACTGCCCCGGGGCTATGGTTTCTCAGAAGCCTCGTGTGAGTCATTCCCTCCTAACGCCCCAGGACTGGCAGTTAACGAGGCCATGTGACGTAAATGTCCCCACTCTGTCCCTTCCTCACTTCCCACTCGGTGGCCATCTGATTCTCTCCGGAACAGGGAGCCCCTCTCTCTCTGAAGGAAGGGCTCTGCTCCCACTCAGCAGGGCAGACCAGCACTGACCCCCACGTGGCCCCCGCCCAGTCGGCCGCAGTTTCACCCGTTGGAAGCTGGAGGGCTGATTCTGATCTGCTGACTGCCCTTCAGATACCCGAAGTGGCCGTCACGCCTGTAAGGGTCTTTGGTCCCCCAGCTGGGTATCCTCAGCCCCATCTCTGGCGTCGGCCTCCAGGTCCAAGCCTTTTCTGCATGAGCTGCAGTCGCAAACATGGCCCCACGGCCGCCCCTTGAGCCCACATGGGCCGCCCACCCGGGGGAAGAGCCTGTTTGCCCTCCCTGAGAGCCTGAGTTGTGGTCAGTGCCCCGTCCCGGCTGGAGCCCCCGAGAAGATGGGCCGCGTGGCTTCATCCCACACGGGGCCAGCAGCTGCACGGGAAGCTTGGCGACCCAGCACCCAGCAGCCCGTGTGGGGGCCCCCGGCGGGACATGGTGAGAGGCGGCGTGGGGGCGAGGTGTGCTGACCGCCCAGCCCAGAGCCTGAGGTCACCCCGCTGGGGAAGGCAGTCCACTGTGGCCTGCCCCCATTGCTGGGCCACAAGGAAGGTAAGTTGTTGCGTGAGCCCCCGCCCCCTGCATTTTAGGGGGGGCTCTCAGGCAGCAAGTAGATTCCTGAGGTCACTGACAGGATGTTTAACTCTGTAACTGTGACGCCCGGGCCCCACGCATTTTTCTTTTCTAGCTCTTTATAAAGTTAGGCTAACGTTATCGGATTGGGCAAAGGAAGTTTCTGAAAAAACACCCTTGCTGCTTTTTCTACACGCGTGTCTTCCTGACTCAGGGACGTGACGGCACCGATTCACCACGGGCAGCACCGAGAAGCTACGACTGCGGATGCAGGAGACACGCCACGGAGACAAGGAAGCCGAGCGGAGAGCAGACTCGTCAGCGCGTCCTCACAGTGCTCTGCAGCCCCGCTGTTGGGGCCTCTGCCGTTCCTCTCCGGCTCTTCCTGCGCCCCGTTTAGGCAGTTCCCCAAATCCTGGCCAGTGGCCCCGGAGCGTCGACCAAACTCAGACCAAACACCAGGGGGCAGAGGTTCCTGCAGGGCTGGGGAGTCCGCCATCACCGGGCAGTGGGACCCGGGACCCGGTCCCTGTACTGCCCAGGAGGGGACCGCCCTCGCCCAGGGCCCTGGCAACACGAGCAGCGACCCACCTTGTAGCCTGTCACCTCCGACTCATTTTCCAGCGCCTTCACTCGGTCCCAGTTCAGGATAACTTTGGAGTCCGATGAATTCCATATGATGTTTCCGGGGGGCTGACTGGGTGCTGTAAAAAAATTAAGATACAGGAAGTCACAGGTGATTAGGTTTCTGCGCATTCCGAGGCCGGCCGCCTCATGGAGGCGGAGAGGGAGGCGATGTAACGGGCTGCTGCGCTGCTGCGTGTCTCTGAGGCCCTGACGCCCCACGTACGCGGCGCCGCAGATGGAAAGCAACCCAGTCGGTCTCCTGGCGTTAAAGCTGAAAGGCGCGCCCTTCTCGGTGTGGAGGGAACACTGACCTTTCCGCCCTCCGAGCAGCGAACTCTGCACGGGGCGCGGCAGGGCTGCTAAAGAGCTAAGGGAAGTCTGAATCCGCAGTGATACAATCAGCGTGCAAATGGCCATGGGCGGCGGGGTCGGGGAAGGACTTGGGACACATCCTGTGTCCGAGCAGGGCTGTGCTTACGAGGCTTCCTGGTGGTCACGTTGACGGTGGTGCTGAAGGGGCCGGTCCCAGCCGTGTTATAGGCCCTGACGGCCAAGCGGTACAGCGCGCTGCCTTGCAAGTTGGTGATTTTTGTCGACGTCTGGTTTCCGAATGTCCGTATCTTCCTAGCGTTTTCCTCCTTGTCCTCGTGTCTCCAGTATTTAACCTGCGGAAAGGAGACGAGAGGCCTTGGAAATCACCCCGCCCCCGGGGAACACGTCCCTTGCCGTGGGCGACGCGCTTTCCCACAGAGGCTCTGATGAGGGAGCTGGTTTTCCACCAGGACGCGCAGGCGCAGCTTCCAGAGCCGGCACTCTGCGCGCTCCGAGCGTCACCGCGGGGGGCGGGGCCCCTGGCGCTGGCACGCGCAGCCACGTGGTGAACCGACCACCGCATTGGCCCTTCTCCGCTTTCCTCCGCCTCTGTTTTGAGCCCACGTGACTCTGGGGGCAGTCCGCGCTCACCCAGCCGAGCGTCTGACTCATGTGGATGCTCAGACCTGCGTGCGTTCTGCAGCGCACCCCGAGTACAGCCCTGAAAGTGCGCCCCACAGCGGGACGCCCTCTGCGCCCGTGAACGCTCCCACCAAGGCCCGGCCCTCGAGCGAAGGCCTCCGAACGTGCTGTGCGCGTGTCCGGTGGGCTCGCTGCAGGGAGGGGCTCTTTTCCCCCGGGCCCAGCGCAGATCTCCTGCTGACCTCATAGCCTTGGATCCGCCCTCTATTCTTCTCCGCAGGGGAGGCCCAGAACACTTCGATGTCGGTGGCAGACAGACTTCTGGCAAAGAGGTTGGCCGGTGGTTTGGTGGGTTCTGCACGGGAGGGTGGAAAAGGGTGTTACTCAGTCAGCTGCTTCCGGACAGGCTTCCAGACACGGGCAGAGAACTCGTGGCTACAGAGCCGCCCCTCGTGGGTATAACCCACACCCAGATTCCACGGAGGAGGAGCTGCGGCTGACCGCCAGGATGGCGGGGATAGGGGAAGCGATACAGACACTCGTCCAAGGCCCCCACCGGTGAGTGTAGGCGTGAGTGGAGGCCAGTCCCCAGGACTGCTTAAGTTTAGGCACCAAGTTCCACTTAACACCTGTCCTTAATTAGCATGTGTCACAGGCGAGTGTCCCGGTGCCTGGTTTATGACTGGGACGGGGAACGGGACCAGGACAGAGAACTGACGTGACTGCGACTCAGGAGACTCAGGAGAGCCAAGGGACGGTTGAGATCCGCACAGCAACCTGTGTGGCCTTGGACAAGTCCCCTGCTTGTCTTGGGCCTCAACTTCCTCGGTGGCACACAAGCCTCTAGACCAAGACTGTTTCTCGAATTTCAGTTGTTTTTACCAGATTTTTGCCAAAACTTTGTACCATTTCTGTTAATATATTTCTTTCAGTGTCCTTTTTTATTTATAGAATTTTTAAAAAGATTTTAAGAGGGGAAAGAAGGGAGAAAGAGAGGGAGAGAAACATCAATGTATGGTTGCCTCTCATGTGCCCCTTATTGGGGACCTGGCCCGCAACCCAGGCATGTGCCCCGACTGGGAATCCAACTAGGGACCCTTCGGTTCGCAGGCTAGGACTCAATCCACTGCGCCACACCAGCCAGGGTCAGTGTCCTTTCTTAAAGCAGGACCTGGTCATGTCTTGAGCAACATTTGTGAAATTGCGGTTTGGATTTCGTAGCTGTGTTTCCTCCTAATGCAGTTCCCGCCCACGTGGAATTACTACGTTTTTAAAAGTCCACCCGGCACATTTGCAGTCCGCCTGGTGCGCCCTCTGGGACTCATCACCCTGTGGAGGACGCTGGCAAGGGGACCTTGAGGCTTGGTCTCTCTGCGGCAATAAACGGCTGCATGATGTGGTCACTGATTTGGCACTTGTGAAGGGTCTGTGTCACACACGGTTAGACGCTGGTGACACGGAGGTGACGGGTAAACAGCGGCCCTCCAGAGACACACCTCGGTGAGGACGTAAAACCGAAACTCTAAGTTTACAATGCGTGGCGATGAGCGTTACTGCAGAGGACGCTGGGAAAGTGACAGACTGCCCTCAGCTGGCCTGGGGACCGAGGAGGCCCTGGTCTTTCATGCTGAGACCTGGGGGACACATGTGAAGTCCCCAGGTGGGCAAGATCGGGGACGCTCAGAGGAGGGAGGCGTGTGCACGGGCTCGCGCTCCTGTGGACAGCCGCAGTCCTGGGAGACACTGGAGCACAGGCCGCGCAGGGCAGCCTGGGAGCTGGGACGGGCGGGACCCGCGGGCGGAGGGCTGCCGAGCACCGGGGGCTGCCCTGGCGGGGGTGCCCGCCGCACCTGCACCCGCTGCCAACCAGACTCAGCTGCCAGACGTCCTCCTACGGTGTCACTGTGGACACGCCCTTCTTAACGGGGAGCGCACTCCCGTGGCGACGAAGACCGTGTGACCGTGTCAGGGGCACTGGGACAGCAGGGACGGTGCGTGGCACTGGGGACGGGGATGAGGGCGACCACACTGTGTCACGACTCATCCTTAATAACGCAGAATGAGGGGTCCGTGCCACGTGCTTTATAAAAATAAAAGGAGAGGCTACGCAAATTATATTCTGACCGTTGCTGAAAGGGTAACAGGCTAGAGTCCTTCTGAGGGAAGCTGACGTGTGGACAGGCAGGAAGACTGCATGCGGCACCTGCTGCTTCGGTGCTGGGCAAAGGCATTCGTGGCGGGTGGCCCTTGGTGTTCACCCACAGGAGACCTGCTGTCTTGCGTGGAGTCTGGTGGCGCACAACCAGCCATGGCTTCCACGTCGCCCTTTGTTCAGATCAGGAGACACCTCCTGGGAAGGGCGTGGTGCCCGGCGGCCTGCGTGTCCCGAAACCTGCGTGTCCGGAAACCCGTCCCCCCCCCCCCCCCCCCCCCCGGCCCGTCCGGGCAGCAGGAGCCGCACCTTCCTCCGCGGAGTACACCACCGTGATAGGGCTGAAGGGGCCCTCGCCCCTGCTGTTGTAGGTGCCCACCCGGACCTCGAAGGGGGAGAAGGGGCGCACGCTCTCGTTCCGGAAGACGTATCTGCAGGCGTCGGCTGAGGCCAGCACCGTCAGCATCCAGGTCCCGGTGCCGTACGGCCGGAAGGCCACCACGTACCCGAAGCCTCGTCCGTTCTGCAGCTCCTCAGGCACCGTCTGCGAACGGAGGGAGGCAGTCAGAGCGAGGTTTCTGGAGCCTCAGCGATTTGACTCAGATGCCGGGATGGTTTTATGCGGCCAACCTGTCACTCCTGTCTAGTTCTCCCCGCCCGTCTCATTTTGCGCTTTGTCCGGACTCTGAACTTGGGCCACCCTTGGTCTCCCTCCGACGACGCTCGGGAGTGTGGGGCAGCGTTAAGGAATCGCAACCGCGTCTGCGGCGGACAGCGTGGCCCAGGCCCAGTTCCGAAACAGCGGGAAACCACTGGGAGGATGTCAGTGGGGGCTGAGGGAGAACCCAGCGAGTCCAGCGCGGACCTCCTCACACAGATCTTCCAGTGCCAGACAGACAGACAGACAGACAGGCAGACGGGCCGC
>PVJI01030346.1:0-14313 GCA_004026765.1 Micronycteris hirsuta | reverse complement strand
CCTCCTCCATTTTTTGAATTCTTGTTGCTTCATTCTTTTCTGGTTGGATGTTTTTTTCTTTCTGCTGGTCCACTCCGTTGATTTGAGTCCCAGTTTCCTTATCTCTGTTGGTTCCCTGCAGATCTCTCCTCATTTGTTCAAGCAAGTTCGTTAATTTTTCATCGAATTCTGAAAGCATCCTTATTACAAGGGATTTGAATTGTGCATCTGATAGGTTGGCCATTTCTTGGTTGGTTAGCTCTGGGGTTTTGATCTGTCCCTTTCTTTGGGCCATTTTTTTCCCCCTCGGTGAACCTGTTACTGTAAGGGGGGCGGAGTCTTGGGGATCCCCTGTGCAGGGAAGTTCCCGGTAGTTGTGCTGGGACCGTAGCATCTGGGGGCGGGGCCTGAGCACACAATGGCACCTTCTCTGCTCTCCGCACCCACACCGCCTCCTGCAAGCACTTCGGGCCCCTCTGCGCTGACTCCGGGGTTCGCTCCGGGGTCGGTGGATGAGCTGCCCAGCTCCAATCCCCCGAGGGTCTCCCCAGCAAACTTTCCTATGAGGCCAGGCGTTCCTCCGGTCGCGGGCTCCACCCTCTCACTTGCTCTCAATCTGCGCCGTTGATTTGCGCCTTGCTTTCTTTCAGGTTCTCTCTGCACACGAATGCAGACCTGCTGAGTCCACCGGTTTCTCGGCCCTGCTGGGTCCGGATGAGCCGGGCGCAGACCAAGCTTCAGTCGGTCCCCGTCTGGGTATGCTTCAGCCCCGCAGGGACCGCCCCTCCAACTGTGGACCTGCCGTCTGCTCACCTGCTCGCCGCGGGGTCACCGAGCACTCTCCCTTCGCTCTGCACCTTCTGGCTCACCAAACTGGATGAATGTATCTTCTTTAATTCCTTGGTTGTCGGACTTCCTCTCAATATGATTTTCTGTCAGATCTGGCTGTGTTTGGATGTGTATATTTCTTTTTTTTCCCTTGTTTAGTTGTGCGAGGTGGTACGGTGCATTCACCTATGCCACCATCTTAGGAAGTCTCCTGTTTCTGTTTTTTTTAGGTAGGCCTGTATTGCTATGAACTTCCCTCTCAGGACTGCGTCCGCTGTGTCCCATAAGTTTTGGGTTGTTGTCAGTTCTTTTCATTTGTTTCAAGGAACTTTTTGATTTCCTCCCTAATCTTGTCTTTGACCCATTCATTGTTTAATAGCATGCTATTCAGTCTCTGTGATTTTGAGTGTTTTGGGGTTTTTTCTTTTGGGTTGGTTTCTAATTTCAGTCCCTTGTGGTCAGAGAAAATACTTGGTATGATTTCAATTTTCTTGAATTTGTTGAGGCTTGTTTTGTGTCCTATCATATGGTCTATTTTGGAAAATGTTCCATGTGCATTTGAAAAGAATGTGTATTTAGCTTCTTTGGGGTGAAAGGCTGTGTATATATCGGTTAAGTCTATTTCTTCCAGGGCATTGTTCAATGCCACAATATCTTTGCTGATCTTTTGTTTGGAGGATCTGTCCATTTTTGACAGTGGGGTGTTAAAGTCCCCTAGTATAATTGTGTTGCTATCAATGTCTTTCCTGAAGTCTTCCAAGATTTTCTTTATGTATTTGGGTGCTCCTATGTTGGGTGCATATATATTTACAATGTTTATGTCTTCTTGGTGGATTCTTCCCTTGAGCATTATGAAGTGTCCTTTTGGGTCTCTCTTTATGGCCCTTTTTTTGAAGTCTATTTTGTCTGATATGAGTATAGCTACCCCGGCTTTTTTTCCTGTCCATTTGCTTGGAAAACTTGTTTCCAGCCCTTCACTTTCAATCTGTGAAGGTCTTTTGCCCTGAGGTGGGTCTCTTGTAGGCAGCATATGTGTGGGTTGTGCTTTCTTATCCATTCAGCTATTCTATGTCTTTTGATTGGAGCATTTAATCCATTTACATTTAAGGTTATTATTGATAGGTACTTATTCATTGTCTTTTTTTTTCTTTTTTTTTCCTTCCTCTGTTTCTCTCTCTCTCTCTTTTCCTTCCTTTCCTTAAAGCAGTCCCTTTAGCATCTCTTGCATGGTTGGTTTGGTGGAGGTATATTCTTTTAGATTTCTTTTGTCTGGGAAGCTTCTTATTTTGCCATCTATCTTAATTGAGAGCCTTGCTGGGTACAGTAGCCCTGGTTGCAGGCCTTTGGTTCTCATTACTTGGAATATTTCTTGTCATTCTCTTCTAGCTTGGAGTGTTTCTGTTGAGAAGTCAGCTGCTAACCTTATCGGGGCTCCCTTGTATGTTACTTCCTGTCTCTGTCTCGCTGTGTTTAAGATTCTCTCTTTGTCTTGGAATTTTGCCATTTTAATGATGATGTGTCTTGAAGTGGGCCTGTTCGGGTTCCTTTTGATTGGGACTCTCTGTGTTTCTTGGACTTGTGTGACTTTTTCTCTCATCCGATTAGGGAAGTTTTCCATCATTACTTTTTCAATCATGCTTTCTATCCCTTGGCCTTCTTCTTCTCTTTCTGGTATCCCTATTATCTGAATATTATTACGTTTCATGTTGTCCTACATTTCCCTTAATACCTCTTCATTCTTTCTGATTCTCTTTTCCTGTTCCTGCTCTTTTTGGGTGTTTTTTTCTACCTTGTCTTCCAGCTCACTGATCTGATCCTCTGCTTCATCAAGCCTGCTTTTGATTCCTTCTATTGTGTTCTTTAGTTCAGATATTGTATTCTTCATTTCCGCTTGGCCCTTTTGGATTGTTTCTATTTCCTTTTTCATGCTGACATAGTTTGCAGTAAGTTCATTGTAGTTTCCCTGTAGTTTCTGGTAATTCTCTGCGAGCTCATTGAGCTTCTTGAGCTTCCTGATAATCAATGCTTTGAACTTGATATCTGATAGTTGGCTTGCCTCTGTTTCATCTATCGTTCTTTCTGGGATTTCTTCCTTTCCTTTCATTTGGGGGTTGTTTCTTTGTCTTCCCATTTTTTGTGAGACTCTTCTTGCTATCCTCTATTTCTTAAATTAATCCATCAAGTTCTCTGGAGTAGCAAAGTTAATTTTGTCTCACTGTCTCTATTTTTTGGATTGACCCCTGTCTGGGACTGACTCTGGTCTTTTCACAGCTCCAGGTTTTAATGTCTCACCCGTAGGTAAAGAAGAGACGGGGGCGAGGGGGAAAGAAAGAGAAAGAAAAAAAAAGGAGTGAAGGAAGGGAGAAAGAATACGTATGAATGTTCAAATTCCCCTGTAATCTTGGTCACCAATATGTGCTGGAATACTGCTGGGTTTTTGCCCCGTTCCTCAGAAAATCAACCAGTGGGCAGGAGGAAGTGGTCTCTGTTCCCCCTATCTCACCACCATCTTCTCCCCTCCGAATTCCCATGTTTTTATAAAGAAAATAGTATGTGAGCAATGAACACAAATTGTTCTCTTTATATAACTACACTTTATTGAGAGATAAAAATTGCTGATTGAGCCCTGACTGGTGTTGCTCAGTGGATTGAGCGCGGGCTGGGAACCAAGCTGCCCCGGTTCGATTCCCAGTCAGGGCACATGCCTGGGTTGTGGGCCAGGTCCCAGTGAGGGCCATGTGAGAGGCAACCATACATTGCTGTTTCTCTCCCTCTCTTTCTCCCTCCCTTCCCCTCTCTCTAAAAATAAAAATAAAGTCTTTAAAAAAATTGCTGATTGAGCTTTTTTGTAGAAGTCAACTCTAAATCATAATCTGATGGAGAGTTGATGGGAAGTATCATCTGACTTTGCTAATTATTCTATAACCAGCTTTTAGAGAGCCCTTTTGCTACCCATCCCTAATCTCAAAATTAGTACTTTTTAAAATGTATTGTTCATATTAGGTCATGTGAGTGTTTTGTCCTGGTCTCATTTGTTTAATTTTTTTTTCTATCTGTTGGTACTTAGCATAGACTTAAGCATGATGTTTCCCATGGCATCTCATTTTTAAAGGTTATTTAGGAAATGAACAATGTGTCATATTTATTTTTGATATCTTTAGCACTTTTGATTATGAGAGATAATTAATGTTTATTCACTTTCTTATGGAATAAAACATATTCCTTAAACTATGAAACATATTTGTCCTAAAACATATTCACAGGGCTTACTTTCCTTTGTTTTCAAGCTAGTAGTCTGCATTAGGAGATGGCTAGATTTTCCAACATTTATGTGCCATTATTGAAAATATTCACAAAAAATAATTTAAATTATGAATTTATAGTTAAGTCAATGATAATAAAGCAATGTTTATACTGATTTAAAGAAAATGTTCCATATTGTTAGGTGAGATAATTCAATCAGATATTATGAAATAAGGAGAATGAAAAGGAAGAAGATACTGGGGAGTTAGTATAGGGCAGAGGTTTTAGAGTTATTAGCCAAATATCCCTTTATTTTTTATAACTTTTCCACTCAAACACAAAGATGCGCACTATGGTTATTGCTTTTGTCCATCATCCTTCTGGAAGAGAGGTATTAATGGGGAGGGCGGGCCCAGGTAGAGATTGAAAGGACCACATGTGTACCTGGAGGAGGAGGAGAGGGTGCTTCTGGGCATGTGAGGGTCAAAAACAGGCAAACCACATCTACTGCTTGTTCCCTGAGGATTCTGCAAAACCCTGGAAATTATCTAGGTCACAGGTGGCAAACATAAGGCCCATGGACTAAATCCAGCACTCCACCTTGTTTTATCTGGGTAGCACCTTGTTTCTACCCAGCGGCAATGCTGAGCTCTCGCTTAACAGTTAAGGGTAGTTATATTTATACAGTCCTAAAACTACATTTGGCCTTTTGAAGGCAACTGTGAGGCCAATGTGGCCCCCAGTGAAAATGAGTTTGACACCCCTGATCTAGGCCATGAATATTAGGATGCTTAAAAGCGTGGAGCTCCATTACTTACAGCTTAATGACTTTGGGCAAGTTACCAAATCTCTTTGTTCCTCAGTTTCCTCTCTTGTAAAATGAAAATAATAGGAGTGCTTATCTTGTAAAGTTATAAATTATATATTTACAAATGTTTCACAAATGCCTGCTATTTTTTAAATTTAGAAGCGCAATAAGTAAAACATTACTTCTCTTCTTAAAACCTTCTAATTCTCATTTCACTCCGAGTAAAACAGTCTTTCTAACAGTCTATCCCATGTGATCTGTCCCCTCTTCCTGTCTGACTTCTTTTCTTGTTCCAGCACTCAGCTGGCTTACATTTTCTTTTTTTTTTTTTAAGATTTTATTTATTTATTTTTAGAGAGAGTGGAAGGGAGGGAGAAAGAGAGGGAGAGAAACAGAAATGTTATGGTTGCCTCTCCCATGGCCCTCACTGGGGACCTGGCCCGCAACCCAGGCATGTGCCCTGACTGGGAACCGAACCGGGACCCTTTGGTTCCCAGCCCGTACTCAATCCACTGAGCTACACCAGCCAGGGCAGCTGGCTTACATTTTCTAAGTCCCATGGCATTATGCAAGGCTGTGCAGCTGATTTATGGCAATGGCTTGTACCACTCCTAGGCAAATGGGGATTCAGATACCCTAATCAAGGCCTATAAAAACCTTTTGTGATTCTTTATACTCTCTTCAACTGCATACTGGATAACAGTATTCAGGATAACTTTGAAAAATCACGTGTTGAAGATGACAGAGCCACCATCAGCCTGAGCTTCTGAATCAAGGAGTTATCAATGAAGGAGTTATCTCTCCTTCCATTGGACTTTATATAAATATACATAAATTTCTCTGCTGATTAACCATTAAGATTTCATTGCATTAGCTTAATCAATAAACTAATTATGATGCTGGTCATTCTGGCCTCCTCCCTGTTCCCTGAATGTCATAAGCTTTCATTGGCAGTTTTCTCTGCTCAGAATGCTCCTTTCCAGACATCTGTATGGCCAACTCCCTCACCTCCAACCTAAAGGGAATTCATGCTTCTCACCTTGGGAAATGTAGCCCTAATGTTTCACGTCTAAGAGAGAAAAGACTCCCGTGGAACAGGGGACGGCAAGCAGGCCAAACGTGTGTGACAGCGGAATTTCCTGTGGGAAATCAAGATAGTCTATTTTTTAGATTTAAAACTTCCTCTTGCTAAAACCTCTCTCTCCCTGAATCAAAAGAACTTATGCTAACGCATGCCTGGCTTCCTTAGACCCGTATTGTTATTCCTTTCGAGTTCCACCTGAAAACCTATTGTCTTTCCGTTTGCATATCTGTCCTTTTGATGTGCAGTCTTGGGCATCTACCACCTAACGTAAATCTACAATCTATGCATAGTTAATGAAGACCGTTCTGATGTAATGTCCCCTAGAACAGCAATAAAAAGCCAGTAGATATGATGTTTGGAGCCTTTCCCATATGATAAGAGAGGTGCTGCATGATCCTGGATTTTCTAGTCCAGTGTATTACGTGTGAATTTATTTACATGCCTGTCATGGCATATGAATTCTGCGGGCCGGAATTCGTGACACCAACCATTCTTTGTTTAATTCTTGTTTTCTATGGCACCTAATTGACCAATTTACTCAAAATATCAGTGAATTGACTTGTTCTCCTCTTCTTTTTTCCCCTGCAGAGTATCATCACCTTCTAACTTATACTGTGTTGTTTACTCTCATTTCTTATGTTTACCATTCATTGTCTGTCTTGCCTCACTTCAGAATATAAGCTGTACAAGGGATGAGAACTTGTTTTGATTACTGTTATATCTCAAGAATCTAGAACATTTCCTGACACACAGCGGGTGCTCAATAAATATTTGCCAAGGGAATTTCAGAATTTGATGAAAGTAAAATTAAACCTTAAAATGACTTTCTCCCAAGAAGTAATATTTACAGAACTTCAAAATGATTCCTTCCAACTATTTCCAGAATATTATTACAGATTTTAGAAATTATTCACAGAATAATCATGCTATTTATTGTATTATTTCACAGTAAGATTTGCTTTCCAATTCCTCTAAAACAAAGAATGTAAATTGAATATGTCTAGCCCTGGTCAGGTGGCTTAGTTGGTTGGAGCATTGTCCCACATACCAAAAGGATTGCAAGTTCAAGCCCCTGTTAGGGCATACACCTGGGTTGCTCATTTTATCCCATTTGGGGTGTGTTTGGGTGGCAACCTACAGGTGTTTCTCTCTCTCTCTCTCTGACATCAATAAACATATCCTTGGGTGAGGATTAAAAATAATAAATTTAATAGTCTAAAATCAAATATTCAAGTCAATCAGTAATTAAAATAATTATTATTTTGATTACTGATTAGACTTGGCTGTGCCACAAATCATGTTTCCTATCTTTCTACTGATGTAAATACCTTACTTTTGACACTTCATCTCTTTCTGCCTCTCTGTATTCACAACAGTGTTATCTTAGTAATTTTCTGTATTTCGAAGTGTTAGAGACTTATCTAATACACACCTTTATAAACTGTTAACTCTTCTACAAGTTGGAGGCACTGTATCTTTGAGTAAGGTTTGGCTCCCCTATTGTTTCGTTATTCAAAAGTAAAGAACATATTTGTCATATCTAATTTCTTGCTTAGAGAAGGTATTGTGTATCAGTCTTTTATGGCAATAATTATAAAACAGAGATCCACAGACTGCAGCTTGTGTCTTCTTTTCAACGAACAAAACACAGGGCATCACCTGGTCTATGAGCACTCTTTTTGGTCCAAGTTTCCAGCTAATCAGGATTTGGACTTGGCAGGAGTAGCATACCTGAATGATCATTTTCAGAGTGCCCAGAGATTTTGCATTCAAGGGAATGTTACCGTGGAGAAAGTCCTCCATGCACTGATATGATTGGTATGATTCTGGAAAAAATTAAACAAATCCCCACTGCATAATTCCATTGTTTGTTTATACACCCCTGAAAATGTTTTTAGAACTGCTGTTATCACTGCAGGGTGCCTATTTAGAGAAGCTACCTAAGGAGGGATAAACTTTGAATACCTAGTCATAGCTGATCCAATCCAAAATATTTCAGACAACTTTTTATTATTTATTTCAAATTTTCCTATGCACATTTTCAATCAACCTGAAAATTGAGTATGCATCAGGAACTGGGCCAAGTGTTGAACTGGGCCATATAATGAACAAGACTCTGTGTCCTCAAGGAGCTCATGGGCCAGTGGCCTTAATAGGAGGAATGAGCAGGAGAGTATAATTCAATGTTTTCCCATGGTGTGAAAGGGGAAGTGCTAAGCACCATCACCCAGGTTTGGTTTGCTAGAGGAGATTGGTGTGTGGCAGGTAGTTGAGATGACAGAGCATCTGGTGTGACAGGAAAACTGCAAACAATTCATGGTGGTGGTTTCTACTGGGGAGGCAATGAAGGAGATGTGACTAAAGAGGTGGAAATGGGGCTTGAGAGGTAAGATTCTGTCCACTATACAAAGCAGTTTGAACTGTATTTGAACATAAAGAAAGCCACTAAGGTTGTAAGCAGAGGAGAAACTCTCTAATGTGCCTTTTAGAAAGTTCACTTTTCTGTACAGGGGTAGGGATTGTGAATGGTTAGAAATTTAAAAAGCCAGGAGGCTTTACTTGAAGATGACACTGGTGACCTAAAATGTCACGTAGTGGCCAAGATAATGGAGGGAAACAGAATATAAGCCAGATGTATGGGTTGGCAGAGTCACTCAGCAAGCCTGAGAACATGGGAAGACTTCTGAAAATCAGTTTGGGAGACTTAAAAATTTCAATTATTTGTAGGACAGCTGAATAGACACCCAACTTCTTTGTGTCAGATTCACACATCCTAGTCTTGTTAGAAGTCCAATCAGTAGGAAAAAATGATTTCTTACTTCACAGGCTTTCAAAAACGTTAGTGCAAGCCACAGTAAGAATTATATTTTATATCATTATACATATAAACACAGAAATGAAAACAAAAATATCTACAAAACAGCAATTATCCTCATTTTATGGAAAGCACTGTGATATTTTCTAGCCTGCTGCCATTTTTCTTGTCTCTTCACAACATAATACATTTCATCATCATGAATATAAAAGTTCAGCTTACGTAACAAGAAATGCTCTGAGCACATTTCCTTCGAACTCAAGGCTTACATGGGAAAATATATTGTAAAAATACCTGGACTTTGAAATCAGACCTGAGTCCAACAATTTACTAATTATGCTGCCTATTATCTCCCTCTAGAGGACATATGGTAATGCTACCAGCTATCATTTATTAAGCATTTTCTCCATACCAGGCATTGTAGTAATCTACACCACCAAAAACAAAAATAAAAAACAAAGTAAGGATACAGTAATAACACCAAATAGGAGGATTGTTGTCATGATTAAATTAGATAAGCTCTAAAACAGGATCTGGAATCTAGTTGTTTAAAAAAAATGAATAAATTAAAAAACATATAATGAGAAGTATTTATTAAAACCACTATTAAGCAGAAATTGTTTGATCAACTTTTTACTTGCTAGAATGGAATAATGGCTTCCAAGCTTTTTACATGCTGGACTAAAAACTGAACATTCAGATATCTATTATTACTATTAACCTATCAATTTATCTATGGGTGCTATTTTCATTTTCTGGGGATGCAATCCTATTATCTGTTAACATGATCAGTTTATTTTTTCCTTCCACAGTCTTTTATTTTTCTTGTTTTACTGCACTGGCTAAAAACTTTATGGAGTACACTGTTAAACAGAAGTGGTGGTATTAAATACAGTTGTCTTTTTAAAAAATCTTAAAAAGAATGCTTCTAAAGATGCACCATGGACAAAAATGTTTGCTCTCTATTCCTATTTTACTAAAAAGTTGCTTTTTTATATGAATAAATATGTCTGTTCTGCATGTTTTGAAATCTCATGTGGTTTTTCTCCTCTAATCTGGTAATACAATAATTGATAAAGATTTTCTAATTTTTAGACATCCTTGAAGTCCAGGAATAAATCCAGCTGGGTTATGGCAAATAATCTTTTAAACATCACTAGTTTGCTATTATTTTATTTAGGATTTTTATATTTATATTTTTTATTGTATTTTTCTATTACCATCTGTGCCCCTTATATCCTTTCCACAATCACCACACTATTGTACATGCCCATGAGTCCTTTTTCCTTTCTGCTCCATCTCTCTACTCCCAAGCCACCCCCCCATAGCTGTCATCCTGCTCTCTATCTATGAATATGTCTCTAATTTGCTTCCTAGTTCAGTTTCTTCACTAGAGTCCACATGTGAGTGAAATCATATGGTATTTGTCTTTCTCTAACTGGCTTGTTTAACTTAGCTTAGTTTTGTCCAGATCCATCCATACTGTCACAAAGAGTAAAACTGTCCTTTTTATGGCTGAATAAGTATTCCATTGAGTAAATGTCCCATAGTTGTTTTTTCCACTCATCTATTGATGGCACTTGGGCTGCATCCATATCTTGGTGATTGTAAATAATGCTGCAGTGAACATAGAGGTGCTTATGTTCTTTTGAATTAGTGTTTTGGATTTCTTTGGAAATATTCCCAGGAGTGGGATCACTGGGTCAAAAGACAGATTCATTTTCAATTTTTTGATGTATCTGTATACTGCTTTCCACAGTGACTGCACCAAACTGCATTCCCATCAATAGTGCAAAAGGGTACCCCTTTTTCTACATCCTCACCAGCACTTGCTGTTTGTTGATTTATTGATGGTAGCCATTCTAACAGGGTGAGGTGATATCTCATTGTGGTTTTAATTTACACTTCTCTGATGATTAGAGACATTGAGCATCTTTTCATATGTCTATTGATCATCTGAATGTTCTTTTTAGAGAAGTGTCTATTCAGGTCTTCTGCCCATTTTTTAATTGGGTTGTTTGTCTTTTTGCTGTTGAGTTTTATAAGTTCTTTATAAATTTTGGATATTAACCCCTTATCAGATGATTTGGTGAATATAATCTCCCATTCCTTGGGTTGTCTTTTTAAATTGTTGATGGTTTCTTTTGCTGTGCAAAAAGTTCTTAGTTTCATGTAGTCCCATTTATGTTTTATTTCCCTTGCCTGAGGACATAGTAAATAAAATATTGCTATGAGCAATGTCCAAGATTTTACTGCCTATGTTTTCTTCTAGGATTTTTATGATATTGGGTCCAACATATAAGTCTTTTATCCATTTTGAATTTATTCTTGTGTGTGGCATAAGAAGGTAGTCTAGTTTCATTTTTCTGCACATATGTGTCCAATTTTCCAAGCACCATTTATTGAACAAACTATCTTTAGCTTATTGTATGTGCTTGCTTCCTTTGTCAAATATTAATTGACCGTAAATGTGTGGGTTTATTTCTAGGCTCTCTATTCTGTTCCACTGATCTATGTGCCTGTTTTTATGCCAGTACCATGCTGTTTTGATTACTTTAGTCTTATAGTATAGTTTGATATTAGGTAGCATGATTCCTCCTACTTTGTTCTTCTTTCTCAGGATCACTGTTTCTGTGTGGGGACTTCTGTGGTTCCATATAAATTTTTGAAATATTTGTTCTAGTTCTGTTAAATACATCATTGGTATCTTGATAGGAATTACACTGAATCTATAGATTGCTTTGAGGAGCACAGACATTTTAATGATGTTAGTTCTTCCTATCCATGAACACAGTAATTGTTTCCACTTATTTGTATTTTCTTCAATTTCTTCAGTGTCTTATAATTTTCTGTGTACAGGACTTTTAGATCCTTTGTTAGATTTATTCCTATGTATTTTATTCCTTTTGAGGCAATTATGAATGTGATTATTTTTCTAATTTCCCTTTTTGGTAATTTATTATTGGCATATAAAATGCAAATGATTTCTGGATATTAATTTTGTATCCTGCTACTTTGCTGAATTCATTTATCACTTCTAGTAGTTTCTTGGTGGAATCTTTAGGGTTCTCTATGTACAGTATCATGTCATCTGCAAATAAAGGCAGTTCTAATTTTTCCATTCCAATTTGGATGCCTTTTATTTCTTCTTCTTGTGTGATTGCTATACCTAGGAATTTCAGTACTATGTTGTATGAGAGGTGTAAACAGACATCTCTTTCTTGTTCTTGATCTTAAGGGGAACATTTGTAGTTTTTGCCCGATGAGTGTGATGCTGGCAGTGAGATTGTCATATATGACCTTTATCATGTTTAGGTATGTTCCCTCTATTCCCATTTTGCTAAGAGATTTTTATCATAAATGGGTGCTGGATTTTATCAAATGTTTTTTCTGCATATATTGATATGATCATGTTGTTTTTTAATCCTTCATTTTGTTTATGTAGTATATGACATTTTTTGATTTGTGAATGTTGTACCAATCTTTCATTCCTTAAATAATTCCACTGGATCATGGTATGTCACCTTTTCAATGTTGTAGTGTTCAGTTTGCGGAAATTTTGTTGAGGATTTTAACATCTATGTTCATCAGGGGTATTATTCTATAATTTTCTTTTTTTGTAGTGTCTTTATCCGGTTTTGGAATTGAAGTAATGCTGGCCTCATAAAATGAGTTGGGTGTCTTTCCTTCTCTTGAAATTTTTGAAATAATTTGAGAAGGAGAGATGTTAGTTCTTCTCAGAATGTTTGGTGAAATTCGCCTGTGAAGCCATCCGGTCAAGGGCTTTTGTTTGTTGGGAGTTTTTTGATTACTGCTTCAGTTTCACTAGGTCTAATCTGTCTATTCAGATTCTCTGATTTAGTTTTGGAAGATCATATGTTTCTAGAATTTCCCCATTTCGTCCTGGTTGTCCAGTTTGTTGGCATATAGTTGTTAATAATATTTTCTTACAATCCTTTGCATTTCTTTGGTGTTTGTTATTATTTCTCCTTTGTCATTTCTGATTTTATTTATTTGGGTACTCTCTCTTTTTTTCATGCTGAATCTGGTTAAAAGCTTGTCAATCTTGTTTATCTTTTTAAGCTCTTGAGTTTATTGATCTTTTGTATCATTTTTAAGACTTTGTTTTATTTATTTCTACTGTGATCTTTATTATTTCCTTCCTTCTTTTTCATGTTCTTTTAAGTATAAAGTTAGATTATTTGAACTTTTTCTTGTTTCTTAAGATATACCTGTAATGCTATGAATTTCCATCTTAGGATTGCTTTCCCAGTGTCCTGCAGATTTTGGGTTGCTGTGTCCTCGTTTTCATTTGTTTCAAGGTATCATGTGATTTCTTCCTTGATCTTGTTGGTGACCCATTCATTATTTAATAACATGTTATTTAGCTTCCATGCCTTTGTGTATTTTTCAGTTTTCTCCTTGTGATTGATTTCTAGTTTCGTAGCATCATGGTCAAAGAGAAAGCTCGATATGACAAATATAAGAATTTATTTTAATAAATTATTGTGATTCTAAATTATTTTAGAATTTGTTGCAGTTCTGGTTTGGTGTTAACAAACTCATTTAGATTTCTCTTGTCTGGAAAGGCCTTTTTTTCTCCTTCAATTTTATTTATTTAATTATTTATTTTATTTATTTTTAGAGAGAGGAGAAGGGAGGAGAAAGAGCAATGTATGGTTGCCTCTCACATGGTCCTCACTGGGGACCTGGCCTGCAACCCAGGCATGTGCCCCGACTGGGAATCCAACTGGGACCTTTTGGTTCCCAGCCCATGCTCAATCCACTGAGCTACACCAGCCGGGCTAATTATTTATTTTTTAAAATTATTGTTCAAGCACTGTTTTCTCCATTCACTCCCCCATGTCCCATGCATCCTCACCTCCCACCCTTAATTCTACCCTCCTTTGGCTTTGTCCATGTGTCCTTTATAAATGCTCCTTGATGATCCTTCCCCCTTTTCCCCATGTTATCTCTTCCCCCTTCCCCCGTCCTGGTTACTGTCAGTTTGTTCTTTATTTCCATGTCTCTGGTCATATTTTACTTGCTAATTTGTTTTGTTGATTAGGTTCCACTTATAGGTGAGATCATATGGCATTTGTCTTTCATTGCCTGGCTTATTCAATTTAGCATAATGCTCTTCAGATTCATCCATTCTGTCACAAAAGGTAGGAGTTCCTTCTTTCTTTCTGCTCTGTAGTATTCTATTGTGTAAATGTACCATGGTTTTCTGATCCACTCATTTACTGATAGGAACTTAGGTTGCTTCCAGTACTTAGCTATTATAAATTGTGCTGTTATGAGCATTGGGATGCATAGGTTCTTTTGAATTAGTTTCAGGATTCTTAGGGTATAATCCCAGCAGTGGAACTGCTGGGTCAAAAGGCAGATATCACAGTGCACATAGAAAACCCTGCAGACTCCACTGAAAAACTATTCGACCTAATAAGTGAATTTGGTAAAACAGTGGGATACAAAGTCAATATTCAGAAATCAAAGGCATTTTTGTACATCAACAATGAAATATCAGAAACAGAAATGAGGAAAAAAATCCCA
>PVJI01030345.1:0-14309 GCA_004026765.1 Micronycteris hirsuta | reverse complement strand
GGTTCTCTCTGCACACGAATGCAGACCTGCTGAGTCCACCGGTCTCTCGGCCCCGCTGGGTCTGGATGAGCCAGGCGCAGACCGAGCTTCAGTCGGTCCCCGTCTGGGTGTGCTTCAGCCCCGCGGGGAACCGCCCCTCCAACCGCGGACCTGCCGTCTGCTCACCTGCTCGCCGCGGAGTCGCCGAGCGCTCTCCCTTTTCTCTGCACCTTCTGGCTCACCAAACTTGATGAATGTATTTTCTTTAATTCTTTGGTTGTCGGACTTCCTCTCAATATGGTTTTCTGTCAGATCTGGCTGTTTTTGGATGTGTAGATTTCTGTTTTTTCCCCTTGTTTGGCTGTGCGAGGCGGTACGGTGCATTCACCTATGCCGCCATCTTAGGAAGTCTGAAATGTTTCTGATGAGTAATCAGATGACAGTCTAATTGGTGCTCCTTTGTAGGTACCTGCCTTTTTTTCTCTTGGGACCCAGGATTCTCTCCTTGTTTGTAAGTCTTGTCATTTTAATTGTGATGTGTCTTGGTGTAAGCCTCTTTGGGTCCAACTTGTTTGGGACTCTCTGAGCTTCCTGGACTTGTACACCTTTTCCTTCACCATATTAGGGAAGTTTTGGGTAATTATTTCTTCAAATAGGTTCTCGATCCCTTGCTTGCTCTCTTCTTCTGGTCTTCCCATAATGTCGATGTTGGTATGCTTCATGTTGTCCAATATATTTCTTATGCTCTCTTCATTTTTTAAAATTCTTTCTTCTTTCCCCAGCTCTGCCTGATTGTTTTTTCCTACCTTATCTTCCAAAACACTTATTTGCTCATCTGTTTCATCTAACCTACTGTTTATTCCTTCCAGAGTATTATTTATTTCAGATATTGCTTTCTTTATTTCTGACTGATACATTTTTATGGTTTCTATGTCTTGCAGTATGGTTTAATGCTGCCATGTATCCTTATAATAATTACTCTAAACTATTTGATAAATGCTTACCTCCATTTCATCTAGTTCTTCTGGAAATATCTCTTGTTCTTTCTCTTGGGGTCTATTTCTCTGTCTTCCCATTTTGGCTGCTTCTTTGTATTTTCCACCTTAGATGTTAAAGTAATCAGCCATCAATCAGATCAGTTGTTAATCTAATCAAACTGACCATGTGTGGGATCGACACTCAGGCTGGCTGATTGTGAAACTCGCCCCCAAGCACAGTGTATGAGCTGCTGTGCAGGTGCTAAGCACACAAAGGGGAATTCACCTTAGCACTGTTTGGTGCCTGCCGAGATCTCCCTGTGGATATCCTGCTTGTGAGACTTATTGGATACTGCTTTGGTTCTGTTTGAAGTTAGCCACTGTGTGTATTGGTTCTGGGCTTCCTGAGAGGAATTCTGGCACAGGCCAGAAGATGCTGCCTGTGACTATTTCTGGGCAAACTGTTTGGAGTTAGAGCAATCCACAATTTGTGATTGCCTTTGCTGGGCTTGGGTGTGCATGGAAAGGAACAAGTTGTGCACCCAGGCCAGTTTCCACCAGCACTGGCCCAGGGGCAGGTCAGCAAAAGTTTCAAGCACCTCAAGATCTGAAATCCACATCCACTTGCCTCCACCTGCAGGCTGCCTATGAGGCTCAGTCACTGAAAAAGCCTATGGCTGTACTCCTCTGCAGGTGCAAGCTCCATAGAATGGGGTGAGAAGGAGTCCAAAGGGTGGGGTTTTTGTATTCCCCCAGGATGATGCTGTATGGAATGGAGGGCTCTACTCAAGAAAAATGATGCCTACAATGTGCAGAATGACTCAGCACAGGGATCCAGGTGGCTGACCCTCCAGCTCTCTCTGCAGACCTGGAAACCTTAGACTCTCCTCGTGCAATTCTCATCTGCTCCTCTCTCCTTCCATCAGAACCCAGGGTGAGTGACTATGAATAAAATTTCGTGTGGTGGCCTTTTAAGAGGGTAACTACCTCTCCAGTATCTTCCCATCTCTCCTTGGTGGACAGGAACCCTGCTGTTTTTCACAGCTAGATGTTATGTGGGTACATCTTCCTAGCTCTGGTACTCTGGGCAGGGGAGCTCAGCTTGAGTTTAGACCCCATACTTCCCAAAGGGAGCCCTGGCAGCTGAGATATCTCTCTGGAATCTCAGCCACCACTGATAGGAGCAGGGCCAGCCCTTTTCATGTCTTGTCTCTGTCCTTCCTAGCAGTCTTGATGTGGCTCCCTCTGTAAATCTTTGACTACAAGACTTCTCTTCAGCTAGTCTTCAGTTGGTCACCCAGGATGACTATTCTATAATTTAGTTTGTTCCTGGGAGGTGAGTGTAGCTTCCCTACTTTTCTCCCATCTTGGATCCCCACTTGTTCTGCTTGTTTGCTTATTTTGTTTTGAGGCAGTGGGAAATTAGCAGGTCCCATACTTCCTCTTTAACATAATGCTGGATGAATAAAGAGCCACAGAAGCATTATCTACCCAAACAAAGTTAAGATTAAAACAAACACATGGTAGCTGACATAATTGGTTTGATTTTTCTCTTTGCATCTAATTTCAAGTGAAGCTCTACCTACTCTTATGAGAAGCAATTTCTCACTTGGTCTGGGTCCCAATTTCAATAATTCCTTAATGTTCCCATATCATCTTCCAGCTCATAAGCCCTCATGGGAACCCCTGGCACCCTCAGAGCAAAGGATACTGGGTCATCCTTTGTGAGTATGGGTGAGGGGAGGTAAACTCTCCTGTTTTCCTTACCTATATGTTGTTGATATAGCTTTCCACATGGAGAAAGGTGTAGGAAACCATCCCATGTATTGAGGGAAATATAGCCCAGTTTTCCCTCCCATAAAAACGCGAGGGGAATACGTGTCAGCAAGCAGGCCCCATGTGTGTGGACAGGTCTTCCTGGGTGAATGAGGCCTGCAATTTTTTCCTAGAGATAAAACTTGCTATGCTGAAACTCCCTCATCCTGGATTAAAAGAACAAATGCTGATGCATATCTGGCTTCTGAAGACTGGTGCTAATCCTTTCAGGTTCAGGCCAATGCCTGTTGTCTTTGCATTTGCAAATAAAGCTTCTTCCTTCTTGTCTATTACCTAGTGAGAACCTATGCATAGTAAATGAAGACCACTCTGATGTAATGTACCCAGGAAAAACAATAAAAGCCTGTTTAGGCAGGGCTCAGGGCCTCTCTCTGTGACCAGAGGGGGGTCGCGTAGCCCTGGAGTTTCTACTCTCCTAGATCTCATGTGAAATTATTTACATGCCAGCCACAGCATATGGATTCTGTGGGACAGGATCCATGACATCTGGAACCCAGGAACAGGGACCTAGGGCTACAAGCTGTGCGCTGTGATCAACGCATCAACTTGGTTGGAGTGTGCTCGGCAGTTCCAGGTAAGGATAGTACCGAGAGCTTTTCGGGGAGGTCGTAAAGATGTGTTGAATTCAGATAGAACCTGGCTTACTTCCTGAGTCACGACTCTCTTTGCGATTCTCTTTATGATGTCTTTACAACTTCTTTATGGTGTCTTTATGACATCAATATTATTATATGGATAATAATAGATAATAATTATTATAATTATAATCCTTTGCTATCTCTCTCTCTCTCGAAAGTCTGCCACACTCTCTCACAGGCATGGGTTGAGCACTTAAGAGTCACTCGGGTGCTTGCTGCTAGAAGGCACCCATGACAGGATTAGCTGGACGTGGACTGGGACAGAACACTAGGTTTCCTGCAAGGTGCAAGCAAAAGTCCATGCAACAAGAGGCACATTGTAAAAACACAAGCTCATCCCCCATGGCATAACCCCCAACTAGGCATAGGCCTGGGGGAGAGAGCAAAAGACTTTTCATTTAATCAGCTTTAAAAACAAACAAAAAACTGGATGGGATTATTTGCCAAGCTGCCTTTTGAGGCCCTTTTTTGATCTTGTATTTTCTCTCCGTCCACCTGCATAAAGGAAAAGCGGGTAGTTAATGAGTGTTTCAGTTTCAACCGGATGCCGAAGATTGCTTTTTCAGGATCATTTAGTCTTAGGGAATTTATATGAGGGCTCCTGGCATTTCGCCGAGCTCCGAAGACAAAAGGCACTTCTGCCCCTCAACCCGAGAAATCTGGTGTTCCCATGTGAGTCGGAACCTAGTGAGGGTGTCAGGGACCAGTTCCCACGATGTGCAGGGGTCTAATCTCTTAATATAATTTCTGGCTCGTCTGGGAAGTGCAAATAAAGGTTGGTCACCTAGTGCTTCAAGCCCCCCTTGCAGTCTTAAACGCTTGAGGAGGACCTGAGACCCATAAGTGGGGGGAAGGTACTCGGGAGGTCTGATACCCCTCCCCTGACTGTCTGACTAACAGCACATTTCGACCCACCACACCCTAGCTAACTAGTTAGGATTTAGTGCAGGTGGCGGAATTTGAAAAGACAATAATCAAAAGCTAAAAGAAAAACATTTTAATAACAATGGACTCTGACCTATCTAAAGAGCAAGAAGTATACCTGTGGGTGTTACAACAGTTTGCTGGGGGGTGGGTCATAAGGTAAAAGAGCAGCATCTCATTCAGCTTTTATGAACAATTAAGGAACATTATGCTGCTTTTCCTGACAAGGGAACCTTAGATATCAAGGTTTGGGAAGATGCAGGTGAAAAGTTAAGATCTTTACAGGACAGTGGTGTTTCTGTCAGAGCTCAAAACTTAATAACCTGGGGGCTTATCTGGACTGCTCTCATATTCATATGGGCTAAGAGATCAGAACTAGTTGTTGTGGAAGATAAGGAGTCTAGTTCAGAGGAGGAAGTCATTTATGATGTAGTGAAAGAACCTGCTACGAAAGTTCTGCCTACAGCCCCACCAGAGGAGCAGACTTGTAGCCAGCACTCCTTACTCTAACTCTGGGAGTGTTCCTTCTTGTGGGATGACCCACCAAGAGAGCCAGAAAATTTAGACAGATATCCTGTTAGGGCCATGCGACAGTGCCTTCAGCAGGCAGCAGAGACTGGGGATTTAGATGCCCTCTCAGCTTTCCCTATCTTGGTGAAGGGTCAAAGAAATGTCCATGAACCTCTTCCTTTTCCCTTTTATAATGATCTAAAAGAAGTATTAAGGAAAATGGGCTTAATTCCCTTTATACTAACAGACTATTGCAGGCCATCACGGACAGCTATAAAATGGCCCCTTGTGACTGGATTGCTCTGGTCAGGATAGTCTTAACACCAGCTCAGTACACAGTCTGGCTTTCAGAGTACTCTCAGAGATCCAGCCGCCGAGCAGCTGAGAATGCAGATGAATAATCCTGTTACCCTCCCTATGCTACTTGGGTCCGGTGATTTTGCCTGTCATAGCTCAAGCCAGGCTTGATCCTCATGCTTTTGATCAGAGTGCTCAAATTGCTCTCAGAGCCATGAAGGATGTGCCTGATTCTCAGGCCAGGGAAACTTCTTCCTTTACCAATGTCCATCAGGGTGCTACGGAAGCATATATTGACTTTATTGATTACCTCCAAGAAGCTATTGAGAGGCAAATAGATAATGAGAGAGAAGCCAAATCTCTTGTTGCAGCTAGCTTATGAAAATGCTAACAGAGATTGCAAAACTATTTGGGGGCCCCTAAGGGGTACCACTTGAGAAATCAGTGAATTTATTAAGGCTTGTCAAGACATTGGCACAGAGCAATATAAAGCCTCTCTCTTGGCTGCCACAATTAGGGAAGATCCCAGATGTTACAATTGTGGAAAGTCCGATCACCTGCGCAAGGTCTGTCTGTCCACATCAAAAAGGAGAAAAGGTAATGACAGGCTTCCCCCAAGGGATTTTCCACACTGTGGCAAAGGCAGACACTGGGCAAAAGAATGCCACTCTAAATTTGACAGAAATGGCCAGCCCATTCAGGGAAACTTCTGAGGGGGCGCCTGCTCCAGCGCCCCCAACACCAATCGGAGCTTTCAGAACACTGATCAGTATCAGGGAGTTCGGGGAAATGCACAGTTTCCAACCTTTGTGCAGCCATCCGAGGAAGCACAGGCCTGGACTTGGTCACCCCCAGTGAGTTCATCTTAAAGGAACAGGATCAAGTAATTGTAGCTCCCACTGGTGTCTGGGGACCTTTACCCCCAGGAACAGTCAGCCTAATCTTAGGGAGATCCAGTATTACTACCAAAGGCATTTTTGTTCAGCCAGGGGTCATTGACTCAGACTATCAAGGGGAAATTAAAATCATGCTTAAAGCTTCTGGTTATCATATTATTCCTGCCCAGACGCATATCGTTCAGCTGCTCCTACTCCCCAACATAATCCCAAAGACTCAAAATACAGTGAGGGGGGAAGGAGGCTTTGGTAGTACAGACAATCAATCAGTTTTTTGGACAGAATCAATTAAATTAAATAAACCAATCTTGCAAATAAAGATAAAGGATAAGACCTTTCACAGCCTCATAGATACGGGGGCTGACATATCTGTTATTTCAAATCAATTTTGGCCCCCAGGATGGCCTCTAACAGACAGCAGAACACCTGTCACAGGTGTTGGAGGAATTTCCCAACCACAGATCAGCGTATGGTCTCTTAAATCTTACAGATCAGAAGGACAGGTAGGGAGAATTCGACCATATGTCTTGCCTATGCCCCTTAATATTTGGGGCCGTGACCTCCTTAGTCAGTGGGGGATGCAAATCTCTCTGCCGCATTTTCCTTAGTGGCCACTGCTCTTATAACTTCCCTACCACTCACCTGGCTCTCCAATACCCTGGTATGGGTTGATCAGTGGCCACTTAAGGGAGAGAGAGAGACTTGAACAGACTTGCCTTCTAGTTAAACAACTATTAGAAGCAGGTCATATTGAACCCTCTAACAGCACATGGAATACGCCTATTTTTGTTGTACCAAAGAAATCTGGCAAATGGAGGCTTATTCAAGATCTAAGAAAAATCAATGAATCCTTCCAGCCTATGGGCCCCCTACAGCCAGGAGTTCCAAATACGGCTTGGATTCCCAAAGTTTGGCCGCTTTAATCATTGACATAAAGGATTGTTTCTTTATTATCCCTTTAGCAGAAAGACACAGGGAGCGTTTTGCATTTTCCCTCCCAGTCATTAACAATTTTCAGCCTTTGCAGTGGTTTCAATGGAAAGTTTTGCCTCAGGGAATGCTTAACAGCCCAACTATTTGCCAGCATTATGTCCATACTGCCATCCAGCCAGTAAGGGATCAGTTCCCTGATTCCATTATCTATCATTATATGGATGACATCCTGGTCGCAGCTCCTTCACAAGATATTTTAGCAAAAACTGTTTCCTTTCTTAAAAATTCTGTGGCCTCTTCTGGTTTAGTAATTGCTCCAGAAAAAATCCAGCATTCAGAACCTTGGAAATATTTGGGCTATATCCTTTTTAATAGGACAATTTGGCCCCAAGTCCTTCAAATTGATCCACCCAAGGATTTAACTCTTAACTGTCTCCAACAACTCCTGAGAGCAATCAACTGGGTGTGACCCAGCCTTGGAATACCTACCCACCAATTAACTCATTTATTTAATACCCTTAAAGGGTACCTGGATCTTAATTCCCCTAGAAAATTGTCCCCTGAGGCCCTACAAGAATTAATTATAATAAATCAGCATATTCAGCAGTGACAATCGACTAGGATTAATTCACAGTTTCCTATCCAGCTTTTTTGTTTCCCAACCTTAGGCACCCCAATGGGTCTTATAGGACAGCTATCACCCCACCTAGCTATGATAGAGTGAATTTTTCTGTCTCATCAGCTGCAACACACTATTACCACCTATATAACTACATTATGCCATCTTATTATAAAAGGGTATGAGCGAACACAGCAGTTATTTGGATATGATCCTGCCTTTATCCACGTCCCTCTAACTCAAATCTACTTACAACAACTGACAGCTCAATCTTTCGAATTTCAGTGTGCCATAGCCAACTTTGTAGGGGGACTAGAAATCAACCTGCCCTCAGATTACTTCAAAATATTCCATTCCTTCAAATAAGGCTAGCAGAGAAAGTCAGCCCCAAACCAATAACTGGGGTGAGAACTGTATTTCTTGACGAGTCTGGAAAAACTGGTTGGGCTGCCATTGCCTGGCAAGAGGGCAAAAGCTGGAAAAATTTTGTGTCCTCGGGACATTCCTCTATTCAAAGGGCCGAGCTTTTCACTGCAATCATGGCCCTGCATCAATGGCCCCAGGAAGCTCTGAATGTAGTCTGTGACTCAGGATACACTGTTTATACTGTTCTGCATCTAGATCCTTGACAAAAGAGAGCACCCCCTCTTCATTACTCACATTTGGTCCCATTCAGGCCTACCTGGCCCCCTGGTGGAAGGTAACAATACGGTAGATGCCTTAGTTAGTGTCCTTACTGCTTTCCAGCAAGCAGCAGATTCTCATCAGTTTTTTCATCAAAACAGGTTCTCCGAAAGCAATTTGACATTCCTCGCTCCCAAGCTAAGCAAACTATTAAAGAATGTCCTGATTGCCAAGCCCTTAGCAAGGCAACCCCATCTCTAGGAGTTAATCCTCGAGAACTAAGTTCTCAATTGACTTGGCAAACGGATATCACTCATTACACTCCTTTTGGAAGATTCAAATATGTTCGTATTTCTATTGATACTTACTCCGGTGGTCTACATGCATCTGCTTTAACAGGAGCACTGGCTAAAAATATACAAAACTATTGGCTCCAGGCCTTTAGTCATTTAGGACGGCCTTAGCAAATTAAAACTGATAATGGCCCTGGATACCTTGCCCATTCCACTTGGGCCTTCCTTCAGCATTAAAACATTCAACATAAAACAGGAATACCCTATAATCCAACTGGTCAGGCAATTGTAGAATGGGCTCATCATATCTTTAAGAACCTTCTTAAAAAACAAAAAAGGGGGAGTCATGAGTCCTCCCCCCAAAATATGATTATGTTAGCCATGTTTACCTACAATTTTCTAAATTGTGATGAGTCATTCCGTACTCCAACTGAGAAACATCTTCATACAAAAGAGTTGAAACCACCTTACCCTCAGGTGTTAGATAGAAATCCACTGGGAGATGACTCTTGGCAGGGCCCTGTGGATCTCTTAACATGGAGAAGAGAGTATGCATGTGTTTCCATTCCTACAGGTCCTGTCTGGCTACCAGCCAAAAGAATAAAGCCTTTCCATGAGCGAAATAGACACCAAGCTCCGCTATCTGGAGGTGAGAACCAATTGACTGATGAACCAGATGGCCCAGCTGACCCTGAACAACCAAAAGGAAGCCGAACACCTGTGTGGTCACTCACGGATCTGGGTCCGTCGACAGAGGAGGATGGAGCTTGCCCCAATGACAGGGGCTGAGGCTCAAGCACCTCCTGCAGAGGTCAACAACCCCTCAGTGCCCCATAATGTTCCCTTTAGGCGTGTCCCCACTACATGGGGTATATTAAGGCTCTTAATGCTCGAGCTGAGGAGATTCTTGCTGAAACAAAAGCAGAAGACACCCCAGAAAACAGGTTTATCACTTACCTAGCGGTATTGTTGGCCAATTCGGCCAGAGCTTTGCTTTTAATAGCTATTATACTCTGCCTAGGGGGGCAGGGCTTAGCTGCTGAAACTAATTCATCTTATGTCTATTGGAGCCACATTATTGATCCACCGGTATTTACACTACATACCTGGTAGAATGTTGAACCTCCCTTTTCCACTAACAATACTCAGTGGACTGGAGGAGTGTGGATGCCCTCTGATGGCCCTTTGGAAGAGAACAAACACTGGTTACTGGTGCAGAAAAATACTGTTTATGTCACTGAGCACCTTCCAGTTTGTTTTTCTGTCATTAACACTTTATGCTTTCCTTTAAAGGAGCAGCTTTATGCTGTAAACAAAGACCAGTGCAGTGATTACTATCAGCTCTCCATGGTAGTCACAGTTGGCCTGCATGCCCACAAGGGGGTTTATCATACTTACAACCCCCTCCGGTTCCTCCTTGTACTTTAGACACTAGCTGTAAAGACTCAGTCTTTTGGTCTTTATGCTGAGGACTGAATGCCACCATTGCTTTTCTCCCCAAAATCCCCTTTGTAGTGGAGAATTGGGGAGCTAACTGGAAAATACTAGCTAAACATGATACAACAACAGTTCTGGTTCAACCTCAAAAATCATATACTAATATGTGGTGGGAGGGGCCCGGCACCAGGGCACCTGTTATCAGGATTGTTTCTCCCAACCACACTAGCCCATGGCATTGTAATTCATGGAAAATGGGCTTGCCTTTTATTACTAGGAAACATTTGTATATGAAAATTGGTTGTGACCCTAAAGGTGTTCTGGGATGTTTCTACCAGGTTGACCCTCCAGAACAAGATTGGGTCACGGTCTGTACTTCTCACCCCTACCTGTTTTTAGCAACCCCAGGGACAGCCCAGGTCTTTTATAATGAATCTTCAAAGATTTATTCTCTGCATGTCCCTGCAGGTTCCATATATGCCAGCTGCCTTACCTATCTAAATATCACTCAGTTAAATCTCACTATGGTTTATATAGTTAGAAGACACACTCAAGTATGGATGCCAGTTGACATAACCAGAGTGGGAGGATCCCAATGGCATAGTAGTGCTTAACAATGCACTGGCTTCTATACGAGTCCGACAGTTCATTGGCACCCTGATTGCATTAATTGTCTCTGCTATCGTTGTAGCAGCTACCGCTGCTGCAGCAACTGCTGCCCTTGTTAATTCAGTCCAAACTGTTCATACTGTGGATGTTCTCTTAACCAGTACTACTTTAGAAATGATTTAACAGGCCCAGATTGATCAAGAGATCCTGACCTGACTTTCTGCAGTGGAATCAGCGCTCAATTGGATCGGAGAACGCCAGGATGTGCTCGTGACCTGCCAACAGCTGACCTGTGATCCTGGTTTTGCCAAGTTGTGCATTACTCCCCTCCTGTGAAATTCCAGCCAATACTTTTGGAGCGATATTCAACATTGCCTAAGAGGGGCTTTTTCTACCAATTTAAAAGGACAAATTGATAATTTGCAGCTAGAATTACATCAGCAGCTGCAGGACATTCAGCGCTTGACTAAGCAAGAGGTGTTTGAAAACCTCTGTGACAATCTCGGCTGGCTGAACCCAAAAAGTTGGTTTGATGGTCTTAATCTGAGAATGTGGGTCTTTGGAGCTGCCAGTTGCTTACTGATTAGAGTAATGCTCTGTATACTTTGCTGCATTTGTAAATTATTTTCCCAGGATCATGTGAGAGATCAGCAAGTAGCAAACTTTGTAGGATCTATAGCAGTTCTAACAAGAAGCAAAAAAGGGGGAGGTGTAGGAAACCATCCCACATATTAAGGGAAATGTAGCCCAGTTTCCCCTCTCATAAAAACGTGAGGGGCATACGTGTTGGCAAGTAGGCCCCATGTGTGTGGACGGGTCTTACTGGGTGAATGAGGCTTGCAATTTTTTCCTAGAGATAAAACTTGCTATGCTGAAACTCCCTCACCCTGGATTAAAATAACAAATGCTGATGCATATATGGCTTCTGAAGGCTGGTGCTAATCCTTTCAAGTTCAGCCCAATACCTGTTGTCTTTGCATTTGCAAATAACCCTTTTGAAGTGCCTTCCTTGTTGTCTATCACCTAATGCGAACCTATGAATAGTAAATGAAGACCACTCTGATGTAATGTACCCAGGAAAAACAATAAAAGCCTGTTTAGGCAGGGCTCAGAGCCTCTCTCTGTGACCAGAGGGGGGTCATGTAGCCCTGGTGTTTCTACTCCCCCAGATCTCATGTGAAATTGTTTACATGCCAGCCACAGCATATGGATTCTGTGGGACAGGATCCATGACAGAAAGGGTCCAAAGTGTTTATTTACAAAATATCTTAAGTGTCACATCCTTAGGGACAGCTGCTCTGAGCTCTCTAAAATTGAGTTAAATGAAGAGAAATCCATGCTTTTCATCTTGGGAAATGTAGCCATAACGTTTCATGTCTAGGAGAAAGCACCAGTGGAACATGGATTGGCAAGCAGGCCCCACGTGTGTGACAGCAGGATTTCCTGTAGGTAAATCAGGATGGCATATTTCCTAGAGTTAAGTCTTGCTCTTGCTAAAAATCTCTCTCTCCCTGGATCAAAAGAACAAATGCTAATGATTAACTAGTTTCCTTAAGACCGATGCTAATCCTTTCAAAATTCAGCCATACCTCTTGTCTTTGCATAACCCTTTTGATGTGCCTTTTGGGCTGTCTACCACCTAAAGCAAATCTACAATCTATGCATTGTTAATGAATACCATTCTGAGTTAATGTCCTGGAGAACAGCAATAAAAGGCCAGTCGACATGCGGCTCGAGGCCTCTACAAGATGGTAATGGAGGGGATGCTTGGTCCTGGAATTTCTAGTCCAGTATATTACGTGTGAAATTATTTACATGCTGCCATGGTATACGAATCCTGCTGGCCAGAATTCGCGACAGTTAAATGCCCCGGTTCTGGGACCCATAGCACTGCCTGCTTATTGTTAATGATAAAATAATCACACCTGACATATTAGAGCATTTAATATGTTCAAGGCATTATGCTAGGTGCTTTACAAGCATTATCTTATTCAATCCTTGCCACAGAAATCCCATAATAGGCACTTATTATTATCTCTTTCACAGAAGAAGGAACTTGAGCACAGAGAAGTTGAGTGACTTTGCTCAAGGTAACACAGCTGGTAGGTGGCCAAGGCAAAACTAAAATACAAGTTTGTTTAAGGCTGGAGCTGCTGCTCATAAGCACCATGCTCTACTATGTGCCTCTAATAGGACCTTTATCACATACTTTTGTAATGGTATGGGTAGGTCCGGCTCCCTAGAATGTTCACTCCATCACGGCAGAAGGTAGTCTCCTGTGCATCCCCAACCTAAAAAAACATGAATGAAAAGAAAGGAAAACCCAAGATTTCCACCAGATGGCGCTGTGGGAGTCCAAGAGAAAAGTGCTCTCAGGATTTTTTTTTTTGTTCCTACTCCTTTCCCACAGAACACCCCAAGTGTCACGTTGTTTTATTTCCCTTTCCAGAGGAGGCTGAGTGGGTGAGAGAAATGTTTTCAAGATAATATTTAGACATGAATTGACACACATTTTACAATTTACTTTATGACCTTACGTTTTGGCCCCAAACCCTTTTATTTTTATTTTTTCTTAATTTTTGTTGTTGACACTATTACAAGTGTCCCCATTCTACCCCCTCACCCTTCCACCACCTCCCACACCTGCATCCACCCAGTCCCTGCCCTCTATTTCCTCTGGTTTCACCACATTGTTGTCTGTGTCTATGGGTGGTCCCAAACCCTTTTAGATTCATGCACTTCTTTCAAAGACCTCAAAGTGATTCTCAGATTCTTGTCACCAAGAATAGAATTAAAGCTAGAATTAAAATCTGAACTGCCCAAAGCATTGAAGGAGACTGTACAGTGGCATGGAAAGGTTTACTGACTGGGAGTCAGGAGACCTGGATTTTGATGGCTTTGCTATTAACTAATGGGGGACTTCAGATCCTTCTCTTTTCTGGACCTCCATATCCTCAGCTGGAAAATGAGGGGGTCAGGTGAGTCATACAACAGAGATACTGTTTGTTATTTTTATGCTAGAATCTGTACAAAGGACATCATACAGAAGCATTATAGAGTGGTAGTAATAAAGATTACAGGCTCTAGTTCAAGTCTCAGCTTGGACACCTACAAGCTACATGAGTTTGGGCAACTTACCTAACCTCTCTGGGCCTCAGTTTCCTCCTCTGTGTAATATGAATCAAATTGTACCTACCTCACAGCGTTCTTATAAGGACTGAGAAAATGCACATGAAATGCTAACACAGTGCTTGGTACACATAAGCTTTCCGTAAAAGTAAAAGCTATTATCACATAAAGTTGATGATCACATTTTAACAACTTTATCTAGAGTTAGGGTGTACATTTAATAGTCAGTGAAATAGGAGGGAGGCTTTAGGTAATAAACCTCAGTCAGGATTTCCTGTTTTATAAGTATTAGGGTAAATATTTCATGGGTACACAATAAGGATAAGTATGCAATTGAAGAGAGAGCTGCAAAAGTAACTACAAACAACTGGAAACCTCAGACATTGTTGGTAGAAGTACAAAAAGATACAGCCACTGGGAAAAAGGTTTGGCATCTTCTTATAAAACTAAACTACATCTTCCCAATGTCCATGCATTCCCACTCCTAGGTTTTACCCAGGAAAAAGGAAAACGTATATCCCCAAAAGGATCTGTATTCAGAGCAGCTTCATTTTTTTAAATTATTTTATTGTTGTTCAATTACAGTTGTCCGCATTTACCCTCCCCCC
>PVJI01030344.1:0-14311 GCA_004026765.1 Micronycteris hirsuta | reverse complement strand
GGTATGTTCCCTTTATTTTCACCTTGCTGGATTTTGTCAAAAGCTTTTTTGAGATCTATTGACATGATCATGTGGTTTTTATTCTTCATTTTGTTTATGCGGTGTGTCAAGTTTATTGATTTGCAAATATTGTACCAACCTGGCATGCCTGGAATAAATCCAACTTGATCATCATGTATAATCTTTTTAATGTATTGCTAGATCTGTTTGCTAATACTTTCTTGAGGATATGAGCATCCATATTCATCAGGGATACTGGCCTATAACTTTCTTTCTTTGTACTGTCTTTATTTGGTTTTAGAATTAAAATAATGCTGTCCTCGTAAAAGAGCTTTGGAATCTTTCCTCCTTTTGAATTTATTGGAATAGTTTGATAAGAATAGGTGTTAGTTCTCCTTTAAATGTTTGGTAAAATTCCTCTGTGAAGCCATCCAGTCCAGGACTTTTGATTGCTACGTTTGTTTTCTTTTTTCTTCAATTTCAAGTGTTGTAATTTGTCTATACAAATTCTCTGATTATACCTGATTTAATTTTGGAAGATTTCATATTTCTATGAATTTATCCATTTTGTCCAGATTGTCCAATTTGTTCACAACATTTTCTTACATTTCCTTGTACTTCTATTGTGGCAGTTATTCTCCTCTTTCTGTCTTTATTTATTTGGGTTCTCTTTCTTTTTAAATGATGAGTCTGGTTAAAAATTTGTCAATCTTTATTGTTTCAAAGAATCGGCTATTGGGAGAGCAGCCAAGATGGCTGACTTCGAGGATCAGGTGTCAGATGAGGAGAAGTTGAGTAAACTGAGGCACATTTGAGATTAAAAACATGATCAGGACTTCCAGCCAAGATGGAGGCATACATAGGTAGACAAACTGTGCCTCCTCACACAACCAAAAGATGAAAAACAACAATTTAAAAACAAAAAGCAACTAGAACCGACAGAAAATCAAACTGTATGGAAGTCCGACAACCAAGGAGTTAAAGAAGAAACACTCATCCAGACCGGTAAGCAGAGAGTGTGTGGTGAGATTGCGGTTTGTGGAGCAGTACTGGCAATGCTGCAGCTGCCTGGAGAGACCTGCAGCTGGCGCACCCTGCGAAACCCACAGCTGGCTGACCCGGACACAGCGGGGCTGATACTGGTGGACCAGGCACTCTCTCATTCGCGTGCAGATAAACCTGGGAGAAAAAGCTGGGGAGCGGAGCAGACCACACAACCCACCACCTCAGGGAAATAAAGCCTCAAACCAGTGATTGAAAACACCTGTGAGGGTTGAGGCAGCAGCAGGAGGAATTCCCAGCCTTGCAGAATTCACTGGAGAGATCCACAGGGACTTAGAACTACACAAGTCCACCCACCCGGGAACAAGCACAGAAAGGCCCAATTTGCTGAGGGTACCGGGGGAAGTGACTGAATACCAGCAGAGAGTGGAGCAAGAGCCATTATTCTCTCTCAGGCTCTGCCCCCACAGGCAGCGTCACAACACAGTGAAGTGCATTGCCCTGCCCTGATGACCACCTAAGGCTCTGCCCCTTAAAGTAACAGGTGCACTGAGAAAAAAAAATGGCCCAAATGAAAGAGCAGATCAAACACCAGAAAAAATACAACTAAGCAACGAAGAGATAGCCAAAATATCAGATACACAGTTCAAAACACTGGTAATCAGGATGCTCACAGGATTGGTTGCAAATTAGATGAAAAAATGAAGAATACGCTAAGAGAAATAAGGGGAAATGTACAGGGAACCAATAGTGATGGGAAGGAAACTGGGACTCAAATCAATGGTGTGGACCAGGAGGAAGAAAAAATTCAACCAGAAAAGAATGAAGAAATAAGAATTCAAAAACATGAGGAGAGGCTTAGGATCCCCCAGGACATCTCTACACGGCCCAACATCCAAGTCATAGGAGTGCCAGAAGGAGAAGAGGAAGACCAAGGGATTGAAAACTTATTTGAACAAATAATGAAGGTGAACTTCCCCAAGCTGGTGAAGGAAATAGACTTCCAGGAAGTCCAGGAAGCTCAGAGAGTCCCAAAGAAGTTGGACCCAAAGAGGAACACACCAAGGCACATCATAATTACATTACCCAAGATTAAAAATAAGGAGAGAATCTTAGAAGCAGCAAGAGAAAAGGAGACAGTTACCTACAAAGGAGTTCCCATAAGATTGTCAGCTGATTTCTCAGAAGAGACCTTTCAGGCAAGAAGGGCTGGAAAGAAGTATACCAAGTCATGAAAGGCAAGGACCTACATCCCAGAATACTCTATCCAGCTAAACTTTCATTTAGACTGGAAGGGAAGATAAAGTGCTTCTCAGATAAGGTCAAGTTCGAGGAGTTCATCATCACCCAGCCTTTATTATATGAAATGTTAAAGGGATTTATATAAGGCATGGAGGGATATCAAGAGGGGAGTTGGAGGGAGGGAGAGGAGGAAAAAGTACAGAGAATAAGTAGCATAAGCGGTAGGTAGAAAACAGACAGGGGGAGGTTAAGAATAGTATAGGAAATGTAGAAGCCAAAGAACTTATGTGTACAACCCATGGACAAAAACTAAAGGGTGGGGAATGGTGGGATATGGGACAGAGGGAAATGAAGGGGGGAAAATGGGACAACTGCAAGCATAATCAATAAAATATATTTAAAAATAAATAAATAATAAAAAGAAAAGAATCAGCTATTGGTCTCATTGTTCTTTTGTACTGTTATTATTTTTAAAAATAACAGCTGTAAATTTATTGAGCACTTATTTTTTGCCACATACAAGGGGAATAGCTTATTCTTTTACTGTATTTTCCCCATTATCATTTATCCCCTTTATATCCTCCCCCCACAATTACCACACTGTTGTACATGTCCATAAGTCATTTTTCCATTTTGCTTGATCCCTCCACCCCCTAAAAAGCCCCCTGTAGCTGTCATCCTGCTCTCTATCTATGAGTCTGTTTCTATTTTGCTTGTTAGTCCAGTTTGTTCATTAGAATCCACATATGAGTAAAACTGTATGGCATTCTGTGTTGCTCAGATTGGCATATTTCACTCAGCATAATATTCTCCAGGTACATCCAGGCTGTGGCAGAGCGTAAACTTTTCCACTTCTTTATTGCTATGTAGTATCCCATTGTGTAAGTGTCACAGTTGTTTCATCCTCTTATGTACTAGTGGACACTTGGGCTACTTCCATATCTTGGAGATCATAAATAACACGGCAATGAACATAATGGTGCTTATGTTTTTCTGAATCAGTGTTTTGGGTTTCTTTGGATATCTCCTCAGGCAAGGGAAACAAAAGCAAAAATAAACAAATGGGACTATATCAAACTAAAAAGTTTTTGCACAGCAAAGGAAACCATCAATAAAATTAAAAGACAATCCATGGAATGGGAGAAAATATTTACCAACACATATGATAAGCAGTTAATATTCAAAATTTATGAAGAACTTATAAAACTCAACACCCAAAAAACAAACAATCTGGAGGGAAGATGGTAGTGAGATTGGTGTGAGTGGAGTCCACTTTCCCCTGCACACGGGTGAAACAGCTAGCCAATCTTCTGTGGAACAGAGTGAACAGCCAATAGTACCCAGCATATATGCAGATTGGAGACCAAAAATTGTAGAGGTCATTTGAAAAATCAAATGGTAAGAAGAGTGCTTCAGGACAATAAGGTCCCTGGGTCCGGTGCAGGGGAACCAGGATGGCTGCAACCCCAGGTATGGCAACCGCTGGGTCTGCCACAGAGTTCTTGGGAGAGCCGGGTCAACGGCTCCTTCCCCTGCCAAACAAGGTTTGAGCACCACTGGGAGAGATCTGGTTGCTTGAAGTTGCAGGGAGGGGAATAAGGATGAAGTGGAAAACACACAGGGGCAAAGTGCACCCACGGAGACTGTGGATGCCGGCTGGGGAGAGTTGGGCCATCAGCGGCCCTGACTCAGATAGTCCCCGGTCTGGTTGGAGAGACCAGGCCCCTGGAGGGTGTGACAAGCTTGAGCAGGAGGAATTTTTCAAAAAGAAAAAGTGAATAAAGGGACTCTCGGTAGCTCTTTGGGGAATTCTCCTGCAGCAGGTGCCCCGGCATCTGCGCTTCCCTGGTGGCACAAAAGGCCCTGCACTCACACCTAAAGCCCCGGGGAGAGTGTGCACCCGAACCTGAGGACCTGCAGCTCCTCATCCTGCCACCGGCAGGCCCCGATGGAGCGCGCCTGACCCTGCCATCCAGAGACACCACACATCCAACCCCTGCACCCCGGGGGAAGCAGCAGAGGCTGCGTGCACCTGCATCCACAGTGGTAGCCACTGCAGCACTCCTGCCCTGCAGGGCTGACTGGCTCTCTAAGAGGAAGTTGGAGACTCCCCCACAGAGAACTGCAGGGCTCAGGGAGTCAGCAATCCCCAGAAAGACTTAACACAGTGGGGAGGCTGAACTAGCCTGAAGGGGCAATGAGAGTCCCTAGCATCTAAGACAGCAAAGAGCGAGAAGGTGGTGTGTGAGTTGCCCCTAAGTGGTGCACCTCAAGGACAGTGCAACTGGTGGACTAAAGGCCTAGACTGGGCCCACAAGGGCACTGGGGGCCCAATAGCAAACTGAGGAACTGGGCTGGGGGCTGAACGAGTGCTGCTCTGGAAGGGAGAAAAGCAAAACCAATTCCTCCTCAGCCTGCTGCAGCCAGGAAGACCAGAAGAACTGACTTGGCCAGTATAAAGCCAGAAGGAGGCTTTTTTTTTTTTTAAGTAACTTTGTTTTCTTTTAACTACTTCCTCCTTTCTTTCCTTCTTTTTTTATTCATTCTTCCTTTCTTTCCCTTTTTATCTCTTCTTCCTTCCTTTTGCTTTCCCCCACCCCCACAAGTGAGACAATAAAACCTGGAACTGTGAAAAGACGAGAGTCTGACCTAAAGAGAGAGTCTGACCAACAGCTGAGACAGTGAGACAAATTTCACTTTGCTACTCCAGAGAGCTTGCAAGTTATTGTATATTTGTATTATCATTTTTTCATTATTTTTACATCTTTCATTTTATCAGTATTTTTGTATTTCTTTTCTATCTGCTTAGTCTTCTTCACTTGGACGGTTAAATTGCATTGTTGGACTGCTTTCCCTTTCTCTCTTTCATAGTATATCTTTAATTTACTGTCTTTCACTTCACTGTGTTGCAGATCACACAGATACTACCATATGATTGTTGATTCATTATTATTGTAAATAATTGCTGCTCCATACAATTATAAATACTACACAGCACCCCTCCCAGATCTCAGCTCACTTCAATGTTTCCTGAACTTTATTATTGTTGTGGTTAACTCTCTTTTCTCACACACTACACCTATTTTCTATCCTTTACTCTCACTTTACCTCATAATCTGACCTCCCACAAGCTCACTGCTTTCTAGATCCAACTGACGAATCCTCCCCTCAACATAACAAGAGTCCTATCTTCTTTCCACTCTTTCTAAAAATTGGCTAGTTGGGTGAAATATCCCTGTTAACACTATATGTAACCAAAGGATCTCCTATCCCTTCTCTAAGGGTTAGTACTTTAAATATCATAGAATACACTGCTGCTGTCTTAAACCATTTTGCCTGCCCCCTCCAACTGATCACAAAAAAGAGTAGGTGGAAGCTGTGAACACCAGGATACCTGCTGGAAGAGGAAACCCACCAACAAAGGAACCATCAGTAGATAACAACTGAGGAAGGTGAAGGAGGGAGTGGAAGTCACACTAACTCAACCGAGGACCTATCTGGAAATACAACTAAAAGGTGGAGAAATTACTCAGAACAAACAACTGAACAAGAGCAAGAGAGAATCCTCAAAACTGTCTACACATAGAAGAACCAGCTTCAACACAACCTGCCCACACCTGTACAACAGAATACAAGAGGTGGTGGACCGAGTGACCCTCAGTTAACCAGCTGGAGGGAAGGACCCACCAAAGAAAGACCCAACAATCAAAACCCAACGACATATAGAGAGCCAACATAAACGACAGCCCAAGACCAGTGAGTTCGGGAGGTCAAGGAGACTGCACCACTGAATCTCACAGGTCTTCTACCATAGAAGTTTACACCATCAACACAGGGAGCCAGAACAGATCAATTTAAGAAGCAGAGGCTAACAAGAAGAGTGTCACAAACAATGGGAAGACAAAGAAACAATGCCCAAATGAAAGAAAAGATGGAAGCCTAAGAAAAAATGCTAAATGAAATAGAGGCAAGTCAACTATCAGATATTAAGTTCAAAGCAATGGTTATAAGGAAGCTCAATGAGCTCAAAGAGAATTACCAAAAAGAACAGGGAAACTACAATGAACTCACTGCAAACTAAATTAACATTAAAAAGGAAATAGAAACTATCAACACGGGCCAAGAAGAAATGAGGAACACAATTTCTGAAATGAAAAACACAGTAGAAATGATCAAAAGTAGGCTCGATGAAGCAGAGGATCAGATCAGTGAGCTGGAGGACAAGGTAGAGAAAAACACCCAGAACAAACAAGAAAAGGAAAAGAGGCTCAGAAAGAATGAAGAGGGGTTAAGGGAAATGCAGGACAACATGAAATGTAATAACATCTGTATAATAGGGATACCAGAAGGAGAAGAAGAGTAAGGGATAGAAAACCTGTATGAAAAAGTAATGATGGAAAACTTCCCCAATTTGATGAGAGAGAATGTCACAAATCCAGGAAACACAGAGAATCTCATCAAGAGGAACCCAAAGAGGCCCAGTTCAAAACACATCATCATTAAAATGGCAAAATTCCAAGCTAAAGAGAATCTTAAAGGCAGCAAGGGAGAAACAGGAAGTAACATACAAGGGAGCCCCCATAAGACTAGCAGCTAACTTCTCAATGGAAATGCTTCAAGCCAGAAAGGAATGGCAGGAAATATTCCAAGTAATGAGAACCAGAGGCCTGCAACTAAGACTACTTTATCCAGCAAGGCTCTCAATTAAAATGTAAGGCCAAATAAGGAGCTTCCCGGACAAAAGAAGCCTCAAACAATATAACTCCTCCAAACCAGCTCTGGAAGAGATGCTAAAGAGTTTGCTTTAAGAACAAGAAGAAAAACAGTGAAAGAGAGAGGAACACAGGTACAAGAAAATGTCAATGAGTAAGTATCTATCAATAATAACCTTAAAACTAAATGGATTAAATGCCCCAATCAAAAGATATAGAATACCGGAATGGATAAGAAAACGGGACCCTCCCATATTCTGACTACAAGAGACCTACCTCAGAACAAAAGACCTACACAGACTATAAATGAAGGTCTGGAAATAAATATTCCAAGGAAATGGACAGGAAAAAAAAAGCTGGGGTAGCAATACTCATATCAGACAGTACAGACTTCAAAAATAGAGCCATAAAAAGAGAACAGAAGGTAGCTTCATAATACTCAAGGGAAGAATCCATCAAGAAGACATAAACATTGTAAATATATATGCACCCAACATAGGAGCACCCAAATACATAAAGAAAATCTTGGAGGACTTCAAGAAAGATAGTGACTATGAGAGACGGCTCTGTGTGGCGTGGGCCCAGCTCCCACTCACAGGCGCCAGTGGACAGTGACATGGGGCCAACGCCCATGGATGGATTCTTCCATGGGGAATTAGGCCTGCATTGTACCTAGGCTGCTATGAGACTTGCTTTTGCTAAACTTCCCTCACCCTGGATTGAGGCAGCAAACGTTTATTGCATATCTCTAAAGTAACTTCCCGAAGTCCATGGTAAACCTTACAAGGAGAGTGTAACCAGTTCAACCACTTTCCCCTTTACATTTGCAAATATCCTTTTTTCTTGATGTAATTAGCAACATCCTCTCTTTTGTTATTCATAAAAGGTAACCACCTAATGTGAATCTCTATATAGTAAATGAGTACGATCCTAGATATAATGTACCCAGAAAGACAATAAAAGCCTGTTAAGGCAAGGGTCAGTGCGCTCTCCTCTTGAGAGAGTTGATGTGCCTTCCCTTTTCCTCCACAGGACTTGGTAGTCCGTGTGAATTTGTCTCGTGTCTGAGCCATGATGCTTGGACACTGCAGGCCGGTGTCCACACCAACTGACAGCAACACATTATAGTAGGGGATTTTAACCTCACTATCAAAAATGGATAGACCTTCCAAACAAAATATCAACAAAGATATTGTGGCACTGAACAATATCCTAGATGAAATGGACTTAACTGATACATATAGAGCCTTTCAACCCAAAGAAGCAAAATACACATTCTTTTCAAATGCACATGGAACAGTTTCAAAGACAGACCACATAAAAGGACACAAAACAAGCCTCAACAAATACAAGAAAATTGAAATAATATCAAGCATTTTCTCCAACCACAAGGGACTGAAATTAGAAACCAACCCCAAGGAAAAAAACCCAAAACACTCAAAATCATGGAGATTGAATAGCATTCTATTAAACAATGAATAAGTCAAGAATGAGATCAAGGAAGAAATCAAAAAGTTTCTCAAAACAAATGAAAATGAACTCACAACAATCCAAAACTACGGGACACAGTAAAGGCAGTCCTGAGAGGGAAGTTCATAGTGATACAGGCCTATCTAAAAAAGATAGAAAGATTTCAAATAAACGACCTAACCCTATGCCTATAAGAACTCGAGGAACAACAAAACAGACAGACCAGAGTAAGTAGAAGGAAGAAAATAACCAAGATCAGAGCAGAATTAAATGACATAGAGACTCAAAGCACAATTCTAAGGATCAATAAATCTAGGAGCTGGTACTTTAAAAAGATAAACAAAATCGACAAGCCTTTAAGCAGACTCATCAAGAAAAAAAAGAGAGAGGACCCAGATAAACACAATCAGAAATGAAAGAGGAGAGATTACAACAGATACCACAGAAATACAAAGGACTGTAAGAAACTACTACAAGGAACTATATGCCAAGAAATTTAAAAACCTTGGTGAAATGGACACATTTCTAGAAAAATAAAATCTTCCAAAACTGAATGAAGAAGAAGCAGAAAGCCTGAATAGACCAATAGCAGCTGATGAAATTGAAACAGTAATCAAAAAGCTTCTGACAGACAAAAGCTCTGGACCAGATGGTATCACAGGAGAATTTTACAAAGCATTTAAGGGAGAGCTAACCCCCATCCTCCACAGATTATTGAAAAATATTCAAGAAGATGGAAGACTCCCAAACTCTTTTTATGAAGCCAGCATCATCCTAATCCCAAAACATGATAAAGACATAACAAAGAAAGAAAACTTCAGGCCAATATTGATGCTGAACATAGATGCTAAAATACTCAACAAATTATTGGCAAACCGTATCTAGCAATACATTAAAAAGATCATACACCATGATCGAGTGAGATTCATCCCAGCAATACAAAGATTGTACGATATTTGAAAATCAATAAACATAATACAACACATAAACAAAATGAAAGACAAAAATCACATGATCAAATCAACAGATGCGGAAAAAGCATTTGATAAGGTACAGTACCTATTTATGATAAAAAACACTCAGGAAAGTGGGAATAGAGGGAGCATTCCTGAACATCATAAAGGCCATATATGAGAGACCTGCAGCCAACCTCATACTCAATGGACAAAAACTTCGAGCTTTCCCATTAAGATCAGGAATAAGACGAGGATGCCCACCTTCACCACTTCTACTCAACATAGTACTGGAAGTCAAAGCCACAGAAATTAGACAAGAAAAGGAAATAAAAGGCATACAAATTGAAAAGGAGGAAGTAAAACTGTTATTGTTTGCAGATGACATGATAGTACACATAGAAAATCCTATAGATTTTGACAAAAAACTACTCAATTTGAATATGGCAAAACAGCGGGATACAAAGTCAATATCCAGAATCAAAGGCATCTTTGTATACCAACAATGAAATATCAGAAGCAGAAATCAGGAAAAAAAACTCATTTGAAATAGCAAAAAGAAAAATAAAGTACCTAGGAATTAACCTAACCAAGGAGGTACAAGAACTGTACTCTGGCCCTGGCTGGTGTACCTCAGTGGATTGAGTGCGGGCTGGGAACCAAAGAGTCCCGGTTCGATTCTCAGTCAGGGCACATGCCTGGGTTGCAGGCCAGGTCCCCAATGAGGGCCATGTGAAAGGCAACCATACATTGCTGTTTCTCTCCCTCTCTGTCTCCCTCCTTTCCCCTCTATCTAATAATGAATAAATAAAATCTTAAAAAAAAAAAAAGACCTGTATTCTGAAAATGTCACAACACTGAAGAAAGAAATTAAGGAAGACACAAACAAATGGAAACATATACCATGCTCATGCATTTGAAGAATTAACATAATCAAAGTGGCCATACTACCCAAAGCAATTTACAGATTCAGCAGAATCCCTATTAAAATACCAATGCCATATTTCACAGGTATAGAACAGACATTTCAAAAATTTATATGGGACCATAAACAACCCTGAATAGATGTAGCAATTTTGAGAAACAAGAACAAAGTAGAAGGGTTCACAATACCTAATATCAAACTGTATTACAAGGCCACTGTAATCAAAACAGCCTGGTACTGGGATAAAAACAGGCACGTTGACCAATGGAACAGAACAGAGAGACCAGAAATAAACCCAAGTCTCTACGAGCAATTCATATTTGACAAAGGGGACAGAAGCATAAAATGGAGTAAAAATAGCCTCTTCAACAAATGCTGTTGGGAGATCTGGACAGCTACATGCAAAAAAAAGAAACTTAATCACCAACTTGCATCATACACAAAAATAAATTCAAGGTGGATAAAAGACTTAAGTATAAGTTGTGACACCAGAAAAGTCCTAGAGGAAAATATTGGCAGGAAAATCTCAGACAATCCACACAGCAACATCTTCAATGATATGTCCCCTAAAGAAGGGACATAAAGGAAAGAATAAACAATGGGACCTCATCAAATTAAAAAGCTTCTGCATGGCTAAAGAAATCAGCATTAAAATGAAAAGAGAACCAACTATAAGGGAAAACATATTTGCCAATGATACCTTGGACAAGGGTTTGATCTCCAAAATATATAAAGGACTCACACAATTCCACTCCAGGAAAAAAAAACAACCCAACTAAAAAATGGGCAAAAGACTTGAAGAGACACTTCTCCAAGGAGGACATACAGAGGGCCCAGAGACATATGAAAAGATGCTCAACATCATTAGCCATCAGAGAGATGCAAATTAAAACCACAATGAGATACCACCTCACACGAGTCAGAATGGCCGTCAAAAACAAATCAGCAAACAAGTGATGGAGAGGATGTGGAGAAAAGGGAACCCTAGTGCAGTGTTGATAGGAATGTAGACTGGTGAAGCCACTGTGGAAAACAGTATGGAACTTCCTCAGAAATCTAAAAATAGAACTGCCTTTTGACCCAGCAATTCCACTGCTGGGATTATACCCAGGAGACCTGAAACACCAATCCAAAAGAACCTATGCACCCCAATGTTCATAGCAGCAAAATTTACAATAGCCAAGTGCTGGAAGCAACCTAAGTGGCCCTCAGCAAATGAGTGGATCAAGAAACTATGGTACATTTACACAATGGAATTCTATGCAGCAGAGAGAAAGAAGGAGCTTATACACTTTGCATGGATGGAACTGGAGAGCATTATGCTAAGTGAAGTAAGCCAGGCGGTGAGGGACAAATACCATATGATCTAAACTTTTACTGGAACATAATCAATAAAAGAAAAATGCGAAAAAAATATAACCAGAGACACTGAAATAAGAACAATCTAACAATAGCCATAGGGGAGGTGGGAGGGAACAGTGGGGAGAAGGGTTTTCAGGAACTACTATAAAGGACACATGGACAAAACCCAAGAGGGAGGGAGATGGGTTTGGCTGGGGTGAGGGGGAGTGGTAGGGAGAAAATGCAGACAACTGTAATTGAACAATAAAGTAATTTAAAAAAATGAATAAAATAACATATAAAAAAAGAATTTATATCCTGCTGCCTTCAAGTGAAATGCCCTAAAGATACCAATTAAATCCATCTGATCTAGAATGTCATTTAAGTCCACTATTTCCCTGCTGATTTTTTTTTTGTCTAGCAGATCTATCCATTGATGTCAACGGGGTGTTTACATCCCCTGCTATGACTAATTTTACTGTCAGTCTCTCCCTGCATGTCCAATAAGATTTGCTTTACATATTTAGGTGCTCATATGTAGGGTGCATAAATGTTTTACAGTGGTTATATCCTCTTGTTTCATTGCTTCCTTTATCATTATTAGTGTCTTTCTTTGTCACTTTCTTCAGCCTTTGTTTTAAATTACATAATGTCAGCCCTGTCAGCACATGCTCAGTTGCTTGGGTGTCGTGCCATAAGGCAAAATGTTGTGGGTTCGATTCCCAGTCAGGGCACATGACTGGGTTGCAGGTTCGGTCCCTGGTCCAGGCATGTGTGATGGATGCTTCTCTCACATTAGTGTTTCTCTGCCTCTCTTTCTCCCTTCCTTTCCCCTCTCTAAAAAGTAAATAAAATCTTTACAACAAAAGAACATCTATATTGTGATATATAAACATTGCTACTCCAGCTTTTTTTTCATTCTACTTGCATGAAATATCTTTTCCATCCCTTTACTTTTAATCTGTGTGTGTCTTTTGTTCTGAGGTGGGTCTCTTGTAGACAGCTTACATGAGTCCTGTTTTCTCACCCATTCAGCTACCCTATGGTTTTTGATTGGAGCATTTAACGCATTTATATTCAAAGTGATTAATAATGGGTACATAATTGTCATTTTACTCTTCTAACCCTGTGGAGGTCGAGGCTGATCTGAGAGACACAAACAAACTCTTTCCTTAAACTTTGGGCGACTTCCGGCCAAGATGGAGGTGTAGGTAGACACACTGTGCCTCCTTGCCCAACCAAAAGAGGAAAAACAACAATTTAAAAAACAAAAACAGCCAGATCTGACAGAAAACTGAACTGAGTGGAAGTCCAACAACCAAGGAGTTAAAGAAGACACGTTCATCCTGTCCGGTAAGCAGGGCGAAGCCGGGTGGAGAGCGCTCGGCAAGACGCAGTTTGTGGAGCGGTACCGGCAACGCTCCAGCTGCCTGGAGAGGCCCATGGAGGGTGCGCCTGGCCAAAGAGAGGCAGGCGCACTCTGCGAAACTGGGGCTGAGACTGGTGGACCGGGTGATCCCTCATTCATACGCAGATAAACTGGGAGAAAAAACTGGGGAGCGGAACAGACCACATGGCCCACCAACGCATGGAAATAAAGCCTCAAACCTCCAACTGGAAACACCTGTGAGGGTTGAGACTGCAGTGGGAGGAACTCCCAACCTCACCGGAAAGTTCACTGGAGAGACCCACAGGGACTTGGAACTGTGCGGGTCTGCCCACCCACCCAGGAGCCAGCAAAGAAGGGCCAAACTTGCTTGTGGGTAGCTGAGGAAGTGCGGAGAACAAAGCAAGCACCATTGCTCTCTCAGGCCCTGCCCCCGCAGACAGCGTCACAACACAATGACGTGGGTTACCCTGCCCTGGTGAACACATAAGGCTCCGCCTCTTAAAGTAACAGGTGCACCGAGAAAAAAAAATGGCCCAAATGAAAGAACACATCAAAGCTCCAGAAAAAATACCACTAAGTGACACAGAGATAGCCAACCTATCAGATGCACAGTTCAAAACACTGGTGATCAGGATGCTCACAGGATTTGAAGAAAGATGGTCACAATTAGTTGAACAAATGAAGGATAATATAAAGGAAATGAGGAGCAATCTACAGGGAACCAATAGGGAGGAGAAGGAAACTGGGACTCAAATCAACAGAGTGGACCAGCAGAAAGAAAAAAACATCCAACCAGAAAAGAATGAAGAAACAAGAATTCAAAAAACTGAGGAGAGGTTGAGGAACCTCCAGAACACCTTTAAATGTCCCAACGTCTGAGTCATAGGGGTGCCAGAAGGAGAAGAGGAAGACCAAGGGATTGAAAACTTATTTGAACAAATAATGAAGGAGAACTTCCACAAGCTGGTGAAGGAAATAGACTTTCAGGGAGTCCAGGAAGCTCAGAGAGTACCAAAGAAGTTGGACCCAAAGAGGAACACACCAAGACACATCATAATTACATTACCCAAGATTGAAAATAAGGAGAGAATCTTAGAAGCAGCAAGAGAAAAGGAGACAGTTACCTACAAAGGAATTCCCATAAGACTGTCAGCTGATTTCTCAAAGGAGACCTTCTAAGAAAGAAGGGGCTGGAGAGAAGTATTCCAAGTCATGAAAGGCAAGGACCTACATCCAAGAATACTCTATCCAGCAAAGCTATCATTTAGAATGGAAG
>PVJI01030343.1:0-14309 GCA_004026765.1 Micronycteris hirsuta | reverse complement strand
TAGATGCCCATCTACAAATGAATGGATCAAGAAACTATGGTACATTTACACAATGGAATTCTATGCAGCAGAGAGGAAGAAGGAGCTTATACCCTTTGCAACAGCATGGATGGAACTGGAGAGCATTATGCTAAGTGAAGTAAGCCAGGCAGTGAGGGACAAATACCATATGATCTCACCTTTAACCGGATCATAACCAGCAAAAGCAGAAAGCAAGCAAAACATAACCAGAGACACTGAAATTAAGAACAGTCTAACAATAGACAGGGGAGAATGGGGAGGGGACAATGGGGAGAAGAGTTTTCAGGAATCACTGTAGAGGACACATGGACAGAACTAAGGGGGAGGAGGGAGGCTGGGGGGTGAGGTGGGATGGGAGGGGAAGGGAGGGGGGAGGGGAGAGGATGCAAATAACTGTAATTAAACAAAAAAAAATTATTAAAAAAAAAGATGAAAACTCCCAGACTCTAAGAGGAAGGAGTAGGCTTGCAGGTCATGCCATCTATACTCTGGATTCAACATCCCAGACTGAGAGGCATCCCACCTTTGAACACCTCTACTGGGATCAATCTCAGTTCTCCATGGGGCAGCAGTGCTTTCACTGTTGCATAGTTCTTTTTATTTAAGGTTTTATTTATTTATTTTATTTTTAGTGAGAGGAGAAGGAAGGGAGAAAGAGCAATGTATGGTTGCCTCTCACATGGCCCTCACGGGGACCTGGCCTGCAACCCAGGCATGTGACCCGACTGGGAATCGAACCGGGACCACCTGGTTCCCAGCCCGTGCTCAATCTACTGAGCCACACCAGCCGGGCCACTGTTGCGTAGTTCTAATGGTTAAAAAACTATCCTTTTACCCAATCCCATATGCCTCCTTATATTTGCTATGAAACTACATGGAATGTCTGTCAACCCTGCCATCTGATGCTATTTCCATTTGTGCACTGGGTCTTTGTATCTATACCAGGTGGTTTCTGAGGGCACAGACCATGTATCCTGCTGTTTATGTATACCCATAGCATTAGTGGGTGACTCTAAGACTGCTGGGTAGTATTCTTAGTTGTGCTCTGAGTTTCTTCACTTGTGGTAACAGTCCCCTCCCAATCCCCTTTCCCTCCTCAAACCTGAATTATGTTCATTCCAACTCCACCTTCTGCTCATAACAGGGCCACACCTTTGAGGGATGGTGTTATGTTCATAGTTATCCTTGGTAAATGTCCAAGTAAAGAAAGCAATCTTGAACTCCAACCACATCATTCCCCTAAAACACACACACACACAAACACCACCACCACCACCACCACCACCACTACCACCAATCTTTGTATCTAGATACTAAGCACAAACAAACTTTAAACATTTCCATGAAGGGGGAACACAAATCTCAAAATGTAATATAGAACCTGAGGAGGATGAGTAAAACAGAGAAAGCAAGAGCACTTCACACTTCTTGCCTTAGGACATTATCAGCACATTCTCTCCTTGAGCCATTCGTATTTGTGAGTCAGTCTGCATGTGCAACAGGGATTCCACCTTCAAAAGGCCAGTTGACTGTATCCAGGGCATAGCAACACTGCCCTCCTGGGATGTCCTTTTGTATTTGCTCTCCATGAATCCAACTCCTATAGATTCCCTCAAGCCCCTTGTCCAATATGACAACTTCCAGGAAATTTCTCTCCTCTCCTGAACTCTTATGTGCTTCTCTATGCCAACACTTAGTATTTGAAGATTATTCAACTTTTTTTTCTCTAATTGTTAAACTTGTATGTTTTGTGTACTCAGGTAGGCTGCAGCCTCCTTAAAGGCAGGGACTATGATGGTAACACTTCTGCATTTATCACAAGACCTGGTACAGGGAGGGGCACACAGATGAGTATAAATTAAATAAGTGTTTGATTTAGAAACCTCCAGAAAAAAAGGGCTAACAGTGAGTGAGTCAAAGTGGACAGTTTAACCTAAGATTCCTTCATTATTAAAACACTGAGCACCTGCTAAGTGTAAGACCCCCATTTGTCTTAGCGTGATAGAAGCCCCTTAGCAAAAGATGCCCCAATCCTCTCTTCTTGAAAACCCAGAACACACAATCTGTTCTTTACTATGCTGTTCTCCACACTCAAAATTCCACATGATCACATCCTGGTGGCCCCTTGTCAGTTCGGCTTTTTTTTTTTTTTTTTTTTTTTTTGAGATAGGGGAAAGGAGGGAGAAACAGAGGGAGAGAAACATCAATGTGTGGTTGCCTCTCATGTGGCCCTCACTGGGGACCTGGCCTGCAATCCAGGCATATACCCTGACTGGGATTGAACTGGCGACCCCATGGTTCGCAGCCCGCGCTCAATCCACTGAGCTACACCATCCAGGGCTCAGTGTAGCCTTTATGAGCTGTATCCAGCAGTGGGGGTGGGTTTGCCTGAGCCATCCATAATCTCATATTTGGGACACAACATTTGTAAAAAATGGCAGGTGAGGCTAGAGATACAACCTGAAGGAAATGCCCAAAGTCCACAGTAAAGCTGGTGAAGTTCTAGTGAAAAATCTGCCTAGTTTCTATAGGTCTTCTTAAAGTAAGCAGGAAAAATGCCCAGTGTATAAGGGAGCTGGTATGTATGGTTGGCATAATAGTGTGATAATGCCCGATGAGACTTCATATCAAGTACTAACAGTATCTGTGTGTACAGAACATGGCTCCTGAGGATATGGAGTGAGTGAGGCATGCAACCACTTGTGTACTATGCACATGCCTGAAGGCCTTTTGCACAACCTCTGCCTAGACTGGTCTTCCCCTCCCACCCCTCATTACTATCTCCTTCTTGGTCCTCAGGCCAATGTTACTTCCTCCAAAAGGCCTATCTGAAGTAGCTCCCCCACCAATATTTTCTAGATCAGCTTTCTCTCATATCATTTCTCATGATTTGTAATTTTAAAAATATATTCATTCACTCCTATTGTGTCTATATCTCCATATATTTCTATTTTCTACATATTAGAATATAAAAAGCCCCAGTGAAGACATGGCTATACCTGTTTCACTCATCCCTGTATCCCCTACAGGGCTGTGCACAATTAGTGCTCAAGAAAATTCTTAAAACTAATTATTATGAGACAGTGTAGCAGAGCAGAAAACACAGGGAATTTCAAGTTAAGTGAGCTGGGTTCTTGTTTCAGCTTAATCATTTACTAGCAGTGTGACATCAGACCAATTGCTTAACCTCTCTGAGCCTCAGTTTCCTAATTTTTATATGAATTAATATTACCTACCTCACAATACAGTTAGAGTAAAAAGATAAGCTAACGAATGAGAAAGTACTTGATAAAATGTAGAGTTCAATACAAATATGAATTATTTTAGTATTATGTGAGTTACCCAAAATATTACCTCTTTCTTTGTAAACTGCCTACCACAGGCACCTGATAACCCCACCATCATTCACACCCTTGGATTAATGCTGTCACAGAGACATGATACATTGAAAACCATTGTGAAACAGTGTGAGCATTTGACCTTATCATTACTTGGCAGAGAGCAGGTTGCTAAGAGGTTGGGTCCCAGGACAAGCAGTGTCAGGAAGAGGGGTGATGGGAAGAGAATCCTCAAATGCCTTAAGCTCAAATGACTTCTGGAGAGTGTGTAAAGACCAGTGGAGGGGGAAACTGCATTGGAGACCGTGGTGGAGCTAGGACAGTAAATGGTTAAACAGAGGGAAAGCACAATAAGGGCGATGGAAGTGCCAGCTACAAACTTTCTCTTTGGCCTATCTATATCTTAGGGACACTTGACTTTATAGAATCCATGTGTGTGCCTTAGATAGAAGGGAGGGAAGCCAGAGAGCAGGAAATGAACACCAAGGGAGCTGTACTTAATCATAATAACCATTAGTATTGACTTTGGTGCCATCTTAAAGGAGCCATTTGTTATAAGAACCAATAGTCAAAACCCCAAGTCAGCCAGGCTTTGTCTTATAAGTTCTAAAAATAATGGCATTTTGCTGTTCATCTGTTTTAATTTTCCGAGTTCAAATGCAATTTGAAATCAATTCAAAAATTGATTTTTTTTCTTCTAAACAAAGAGACATTAAAAGGAGAAAGGAAGGAAGGAAGACAGTAGGACAGACAGACCAGGCTTTTCAGTGAATCACATAATACTCAAAAAGCAGGATCCCTGGGCAGTAATTATTCCCCTAACTGAGAAGTATGAAAGGAAAATGAGTAAGAATTATGACCACATGAACAATGTATAATACCTCTCCAGAGCTGAGGTCAGCATATCATTTACCTATAGCTTCAAAAATGGCAAGCAAAAGCTGGAAGAAACAGTTAAGGTCAATTGGCCCTAGTTTTTAAACTACCACCTCATTTTAATCAGTTCCCCTTGCCACTCTGCCTCTCCAGCTGGAAAACTGGCTAAGCTAAACTAGAGTTGTTTGCTCTTTTTCAAGCAGCTCTAGGCAAAGTGGAAATATTTCAGTGCTCTTGCAGTTAAAACAGTTTGGAAAAGGTCAGCTGATTATTTTCCACCCAACCCTTGTAACAGTGTCTGCTCTTTGGTGTAGTCACCATAGTCCCAAGTCTGACATTGTACAGGACCTTCATTCTGTCAATTTCTCCAGCCTCTGGGGACTGGTTCACAATAGCCAAACTCACAATAAACAGACTAATAACCTGGACCACCAAGTTATTAATAAATGATGCCAGAGTGCACTTACCCAACAACTAGAATACTTGAGCCCCCTATCCTGGTCTCCAGGAAAGAAACTGAATTCACTAAACAAATCTAAAAATGAGAAAATAAAGATGAGCTGCATTCATTCAAATCTAGATTCATAGCTTCTTACAATTTAATTATTTGGGCCTGTTCTCTGCACAACAGAGAACAATATTTTCCACTTAGTATTGCTTTTTATAATATTTGAATTTTTTTGTGAACTGGAGACAATGATACAAACATAAGTGGTTATTTTTGGCAATAAGGCAGTTTGGTGCACAGAGAGTCTGAGAAAGGGGAACTAGAGAGTTCTGTAAGACATATTACCCCTACTCTGGCAGAATATAAAACATTCACACTGCACTTCAGAGACTGCCTTTTTAACAACTTGAAGCCTCCACACAGGCTCTGTCCCTCGGACACACAGAGAAATCCCACATATCTAACTCACCTCTTCAAAACTTCTCATCAGATATCAAAAGCTTTCACCATCCTGACACCTCCTTATGAGGCACATCAACATGCATCAACAGTTAGTGGTACTGTGGGGGCCCTCCCATGAATTCCCTCCACCATGGATGCCTTCCTGGGGATATTTCCCATCTGGCATTCAGGCACACCCCCATCTTATCAGCTGCATCTTCAGGCAGCTGATATAGGGGGGCTGCTGCAAGAAAGTGCACTTATCTCCTCCAGGATGATTCATGTTGCCTTTCCTTTCAGGGGGAGTCCTTTTCTGACCTGGTCCCCAAACCCTAGGCTGAGAGCAATGAGGAGTTCCCGCTCAGAGACTCCCAGGGAGAGGCGAAATTGGGGAGGGCACTGACAGCACAGAATGGATGGTTCTAAAGCACCGGAGATCTAATCGGTTCTCCGGGACAGTGAAAACCGGGCGCCAGTCACTCTGGGAAGAAGCAGGCAGCAAGGAAACAAGGGAAACTAAGGCAAATTTTAGAAGCTGGAGTGGTAAACCCAACAGCAACTTCCCACTGTCCTTGGAATCAAATCTAAGCTGTGCATCATGACCCATAAGGCCCTGAGTGATCCAGACTCTGCCTGCTTCCCAGATCACATTTCATGTATTCCCCACTCCCCATCACTCCACTCCATCCACACTAATCTTTATAGTCTTTAGACCTGACAACTCATGCCCAGCTCAGAGTCCTTGCACCTGCTGTTCCTTCTGTCCAGGATCCTCTCCTCCCATATCTTTGCCTGGCCAAGTCCTTCCTATCATGCCCAGTTCATCTCAAATGTCACCTCCATGGGTATGCATTCTCTGATGGCCTTTCTATTAATGTTGCTATATCTATCAGTGATTCCCTCCCATTACCATGTTGTAATTTCTTTATGTCTCTTACCTGACATTTTATTACTTTTTTCTTTATTTTATCATTTTATCTCCACCACAGACAAGATGAAGAAGCAGAATAGGTGAGATTGAAGAATTACAAGTCAGAGCTGTTAACAGGATGTGGGGAAAGACAAATGCTGGAAGCCTGGAGAGGAATGCCTTGCCTTGTGCATATTCATAAGCAGACTGAGTTTGTTTAAATGGGCTGGAGTCAAAATTCAAGGCATATCCACTATGAACCAGCCATTTTGCATATATTATTCCCACCTCATATCTCCATAGAGTGAGGGACTATTGCTTCAATGCTTAGGAAGGCAGGAGCAGTATTAGAATCCCACAATTGCTCCTCTCCACCATAGGAAGAGCAAACATTAACTGGGCAATATTAACCAGAAGGTTTAGGGTCATTTCATTGAACAAATAGTTAGGGCCTGCCTCTTTTCTCTCTAGTACTTTCTCAGCTTCTGGTCTCCAATCTGTAAGCCAAAATGGGTAGGGACTCATTGCAAAAGAAGTCCTCCATTCTCCAGCTTCAAAACCTATAGAAAATTTTAATTTGAGTAGTGAAAAGCCCCATTATATCTCATTCCTAAACCATATTCTCTACTACACCTTTAATTAAGAATCTTGGTTTTCAGATATAGGCAGGAAGATGATAGATGTGTGGACTTAGATCACTGAGGTTTTTATCCTAGCTCTGCCACCCACTGCATGACCTTGAATAAGTTATTTAATATTTCTGTCCCTTAATTTTCTCCTCTATGATGTGGTAATATTAATAATATCCACTTCATAGGGTTGATATAAAGATTAAGTAATATGATATAAAATATCTAGAAAACTATTAATAAGTTAACAAATTTTAGTTATCATAACTAATAACAGGTACTAAAGGTGTAATTTTGATCTACATCTAATTCCTTGTGTTTTTTGTCCATTGGTTAGAGCCAAGCAGGGTAGACAGATAAACAGATTAGCTTTACAAATTTCCAACATGGCCCAGAAAGCTTAGGTTAAAAACACAAAGAATAGTATTTAGGGAAAAAAGTACTATGTTAAAAGACTAAAATTTTTGTTGGGCCTTGCCAACATTGGTGTTTGAAAGTTTACATGGGGATTCATCTGAGTCTGTTACCATGATTAGCAAGTAAGTAGCTTTATTTTGGGTATCTGGGGCCTTATGGGATTTGGCATTGGGAAAGACCAAAGTGAGCTCTAGAGTCAGGAGAAACACTCTGGGTCCCCAGACTACACAAAGATGACAGAATTATCATGAGCTTCAGAACCCCCCTAGGAAGACAGCAATGTACTTAATCAGACACAGGGATGACTCACCTCAAAACAAGCAGGCCACTGGAGCTAGCATAAGCATTAGTTGATCTCTAGTATGTGAGAGTAGTTAATAGCATTGGCTTTTTTGTTTGTTTACAGGGATTTTATCTCTGATATATCTCTCAGCTAGGACTGCAGTCCAAGGCTTTAAACCACAACAGCAACTAGATTCCTTATGAGTTAAAGAACAATAGTGTGAAATTCAGGATTTTTAAATTATTAGTGCTATGCATTGTGGTGGCATTATATCATCTGCTCCAAATTCTGTGCCCCTTGATTCTGTTTGAAATAGCATGGAGGACCAAGGAGGAAGTCTTAAAGAGACAAACCTTGAGTCCATTTGAAAGATCCACAGGGTCCTGGAGTCTATTCTCCCCCTCTACTCTATCCGTTCAAGAGGATGTGGGCTTTTTGTTCTGTAATTAGCCAGGAGTAAGTGGTCCTTTTCTGACATGTTTGCTAAGAGACCTAACATCATAGATAGTGAGGGATGGCCACCTAACTCTGACACTGCCTTTTCCCCATTCTCCTTCTATTTCTATCGTCACTCTTCCAAGCCTCTGTTGTCTTCTTATTCTACAGACCCCAAGGTGTGAATATTCCCCAAGTGTTTTGCTTTGTTTACTTTTTTCTTTTCCAGCCCATACTAAATAGACTCATCCACTGCCAAATCTTCAGCTCTCTCCTCCAAGCAGATGACTCCCACACTGGGTACTCCCTGCAACTGTATTTCAGATCCACATTTCACACCTTCTACATGCAGTGCTGTGCTGGTAAATGTTTAACAATCAGCTTATGTTGAGGGCAGGAAACCTCTGATTTCTAGCCTTTGCCAATTTCTATATTATCAATACTCCCAACAGGGCCAAGTTCAAGCTACCATTGTGAGGTCACTGAACCTCACAATGGTTCAGTGAGGAGAGATATGCACAATCAGCTCTCACAAGCCACTACAGCTGGATACCCACACCACTGTGGCTACAGGTGGCCTCCACTTAGTTGTCCTGCTGTCACCTCAAACTCAACATCTCCAAAGATAAGCATCTTTCTACATGTTTTTCCTTAAGTTACCATCATTCTATCAATGGCATGTGTTAGAAGGGAACTATCATTTCCCAGGTTTTAGGTTTCCCTGAAGAAGCTTTCACTAGGATAACATTCATGGCCTCTCTGTGACCACCTTATTTCTTTTTCTTTAAGGCATGACTTAGCTTATTGTTGAGACAGATGAAAAAAGTATAACTCAGTTCCTTCCATGTTAGGGGTCAGCAAACTCCAGCCTGTGAACCAAATCCAGCCAACCACTTGTTTTTGTAATTAAAGTTTTACTGGAACACAGCTACACATGTTCATTTACCTACTGTGTATGGCTGCTTTCCAACCTCAACACCAGAGTCAAATAGTTGTGACAGACACAAACCTTATAACCTGCAAAGCCTCAAATATTTATAATCTGGCCCTGTGCAGAAAAAGTTGACTGACTCTAATTCTGGGGCTTTCTCTTTCAGATATGCCTATCCTAAAAGGGAGTTTTAGGCTGTTCTCAGCCAACTGGGAAACTTACAAGAGGAGAAAACTACAGTTATCCTGGTGAATCAGTTACTATATAGGAAAATCTTCATTATTCACAGGACACTCGCATTTTGATATGCATTCATTTATTGTATCTTATCAATTAGTTCTGAGCTCTGGAGAAAAAAGATGTATTATTTATTGCTCTCCCTAAAACTCAATAGTACTGCGTATTTTCTGATACTCCAACTTATGAATCTTGATGTGCTCTTAATACTTTGCCCCTTCATCCATGTTATCCTGGCATGTCTGCTTTCAAAATATTTCAAAAATCTTGTCCTTACATAGGCTCCTGCTACCTCACATATTTGCCTATGTGATGTATCTAGACTAATTTAATAGTCCCTCCTTCACTCTTACATCCTTACTTGGTCTTTCTATCTGCGGTCTCTCCTCACTCAGCTAGCACAGCACTAGGCACTGGAAGTGGAGATGACTAACTGTCCCACAGAGTTTACAATCTGCTGAGGGACAAAGGTAAGGAAACAGGTACTTGAAGCACAATGTGAGAAATACTGCATTAACAGACTGAAAGTGAAGGGTTGGAAAGAAACCATTCCAAGAAAATGGACAGGAAAAAAAGCCAAGGTAGCAATACTTATATAAGACAACATAAACTTCAAAACCAAGGTCATAAAAAGACACCAAGAAGAATGCTTCATAATACTCAGGGAAAGAATCCCTCAAGAAGGCATAAACATTATAAACATATATGTGCCAAACATAGGAGCACCCAAATATATAAGGAAAATCTTGGAGGACTTCAAGAAGGATATTGAGCCCGGCTGTTGTAACTCAGTGGATTGAGCACGGGCTGGGAACCAGAGGGTCCCGGTTCGATTCCCAGTCGGGGCACAACCTGGGTTGCAGGCCAGGTCACCAATGAGGGCCATGTGAGAGGCAACCATACATTGCTGTTTCTCTCCCTCTCTTTCTCCCTCCCTTCTCCTCTCTCCAAAAATAAATAAAAAATAAAATCTTTAAAAAAAAAGAAGGATATTGACAGAAACACACTTATACTACAAGATTTCAACACTCTACTGTCAAAAATGGACAGATCTGCCCTGGCTGGTGTAGCTCAGTGGATTGAGTGCGGGCTGGGAACCAAAGGGTCCCAGTTCGATTCCCAGTCAGGGCACATGCCTGGGGTGCAGGCCAGGACCCCAGTGAGGGCCATGTGAGAGGCAACCGTATATTGCTGTTTCGCTCCCTCTCTGTCTTCCTCTCTTCCCCTCTCTCTAAAAATAAATAAATAAAATCTTAAAAAAAAATGGACAGATCTTCCAAACAGAATATCAACAAGGATATTGTGACATTGAACAATGCCCTAGATCAAATGGATTTAACTGATATGTATATAGAACCTTTCATCCCAGAGAAGCACAACACACATTCTTTTCAAATGCACATGGAACATTTTCAAAGATAGACCACATGATAGGGCACGAAACAAGCCTCAATAAATTCAAGAAAATTTAATCATATAAAGCATTTTCTCAGACCACAAGGGCCCGAAACTAGAAACCAATCTCAGGGAAAAAACTCAAAAACACTCAAATTCATGGAGATTGAAAAGCATGCTATTTAACAATTAATGGGTTAAATGAGATCAGGGAAGAAATAAAAAATATTTCTGGAAACAAATGAAAATGAACTCACAACAACCCAAAAATTATGGGACACAGAAAGGCAATCCTAAGAGGGAAGTTCATTGTGATTCAGGCCTACCTGAAAAAAGATAGAAACATTTCAAATAAACAACCTTATCCTATATCTATAGGAACTGGAGGAACAACACCAAAGACAGCCCAGGGCAAGTAGAAGGAAGGAAATAACCAAGATCAGAGAAGAATTAAATGACATAGAGACTAAAAGAACAATTCAAAGGATCAATAAGTCCAGGAGCTGGTTCTTTGAAATGATGAACAAAATCAGCAAGACTTTAAGCAGGCTCATCAAGAAAAAAAGATAGAGGATCCAAATAAACACAATCAGAAATAAAAGAGGAGAGATTACAACTGATACCACAGAAATACAAAGGATTCTAAGAAATTACTATGAAGAATTGTATGTCATGAAATTTGAAAACCTAGGTGAAATGGACAAATTTCTAGAAAAATATAATCTCCCAAAACTGGATGAAGAAGAAGCAGAAAGCCTGAACAAACCAATAACAGCTGAAGAAATCGAAGCAGTAATCAAAAATCTCCCAGCACACAAAAGCCCTGGACTAGACAGTTTCACAAGAGAATTTTACAAAATATTTAAGGAAGAGCTAACCCCTATCCTTCACATACTATTCCAAAAAAATCCAGGGAAAGGGAAACTCCCAAAATCTTTTTCTGAACCCAGCATCATCCTAATCCCAAAACCAGATAAAGACACAACAAAGAAATGGGGAAGGGGTTTCAGGAACATCTATAAAGGACACATGGACAAAACCAAAGGGAGTAGGATCAAGGGTGGGAAGTAGGGAGGGTTGGGGTGGGAGGAGGTGTGAGGGGAAAATGGAGACAATTGTACTTAAACAATAAAAAAGTTTAAAAAAATAAAGACCAATTTCTGAAGAGAAAAAAAGAAGAAGAAAGAAAGCTACAGGCCAATATCACAGATGAACAAGACACTAAAATCATCAACAAAATATTGGCAAACTGCAATATTGGCAATCCAGCAATATATCAAAATGATCATACACCATGATCAAGTGGGATTCATCCCAAGAATGAAAGGATGGTGCAATATTTTCAAATCAATAAACATAATGCATCACATAAACAAAAGGAAAGATAAAAATCACATGATCATATCAATAGATGCAGAAAAAGCAGTTGATAAGGTTTACACCCACTTATGAAGAAAAGGGGAGTATAGGCTGCATACCTCAACACAATAAAGGCCATACATGAGAAATCTACAGCCAACATCATACTCACTGGGCAAAAACTAAAAGCTTTCCCAGTAAGATCAAGAACAAGACAAGGATGTCCGCTTTCACCACTTCTATTCATCATAATATTGGAAATCCTAGCCACAGTGATCAGACAAGAAAAAGAAATAAAAGGTATCCAACTCAGAAAGAAGGAAGCAAAACTGTCATTATTTGCAGATGACATGATAGTGTACATAGAAAATCCTATAAACTCGACCAAAAAAACTACTTGACCTAATAAGTGAATTTGGCAAAACAGCAGGATACAAAGTCAACATTCAGAAGTTGAAGGCATTTTTGTACACCAACAATGAAATATAAGAAACAGAAATCAGGAATAAAATCCCACTTGCTATAGCAACAAGAAAAATAAAGTACATAGGAATAAACCTAACCAAGACAATAAAAGACCTGTACTCAGAAAAATATGCAACAGTTAAGAAAGAAATTACAGAAGATGCAAATGGAAGCATGAACCATATTCATGGATTTGAAGAATTAACATCATCAAAATGTCCATACTACCCAAAGCTATTTATAAATTCAATGCAATCCCTATAAAAATACCAATGACATATTTCACAGATGCAGAACAAATATTTCCAAAATTTATATGGAACTGTAAATGACCCCAAATAGTCACAGCAATTTTGAGAAAGAAGAACAAAGTAGGAGGGATCACCATACCTGACATCAAACTATATTACAAGGCCACAGTAATCAAAACAGTCTGGTACAGGCATAAGAACAGACACATCGATCCATGGAACAGAATAGAGAGCCCAGAAATAAACCCAAGTCTCTATGGGCAATTAATATTCCACAAAGGGGGAAGAAACATAAAATGGAGTAAAAATAGCCTCTGTGACAAACGGTGTAAGGAGATCTGGACAGCTACATGCAAAAAGATGAAACTCAACCACCAATTTACACCATACACAAAAATAAACTAAAGATGGATAAAGCCTTAAATATAAGTCACAATACCATAAAAGTCCTAGAGGAGAACATAGGAAGGGAAATCTCATATATTCCATGCAGCAATATTTTCACCAATATATCCCCTAGAGCAAGGGACATAAAGGAAAGAATAAACAAATGGGACTTAATCAAAATAAAAATCTTCTGCATGGCTAAAGAAAACATCAGCAAAATGAAAAGGGAACCAACTGTATGGGAAAATATATTTGCAAATGATAGCTCAGACAAGAGTTTGATTTCCAAAATATATAAAGAAATCACACAACTCCACTCCAAGAAGACAAACAATCCAATTAAAAAATAGGCAAAGGACCTGAACAGACAGTTCTCCAAGGAGGACATACTGAGGGCCCAGAGACATATGAAAAGTTGTTCAGCATCACTAGTCATCAGAGAGATGAAAATTTAAACCACAATGAGATACCACTTCACAGTGGTCAGAATGACCATTATAACCAAATCAACAAACAACAAGTGATGGTGTGGTTGTGGAGAAAAGGGACCCCTAGTACATTGTTTGTGGGAATGCAGACTGGCAAAGCCACTGTGGACCAGCATGGAATGTTCTCAGAAAACTAAAATTGGAACTGCCAGTTTCACCTGGCAATTCCACTGTTGGGACTATACCCTAAGAATCCTGAAACACCACTTCAAAGAACCTATGCACCCCAATGTTCATAGCAGCACAATTTACAATAGCCAAGTGATGGAAGCAACCTATGTACCCTTCAGTAAATGATTGATTTAAAAAACTATGGTTCAGGGACTTCCGCCAAGATGGCAGCGTAGGTGGTCGCACTCGCTGCCCGCACATCCAGAATGTCCGAACAATGAATGCAGTAGCAAAGAGTTAAACAACCAGAATGGACAGAATCGAACTGAAGGGAAGTCCGACACCCAGGAGGTAGGAGAGGACAAACATCCAGGCCGGTAAGCAGGGCAGAAACGGGCGGATGAAGCAGCGCTCACGGAGGGTCTCACTCACGCCGCGAATTGCGCTGCTACTCAGGCTGCCAGTGCCTGAACAGGGCGTGGCTCCAAACAACGGGTGAATACCGCAAGCCAGCGACGCTGCCGGAGAGAGGCCAGGGCTGAGCCAGCAGAGCCGAGTCTGGCAGAGGAGGCGGTGGGGAGCTGGGGAGAGGAGGAGTGACAGGAGCCCTCGGTGATCGGAGGCCGCCATTGCTTCCTCCCAGACCCTGCCCCCAGAGGCAACATCATCCAAAAAGAGACCCAGGTCTCAGGCATCTGCCAGCTGACAAGTGCACCGAGATAAAAAGAAGGAAAATGGCCAAAAAGGAGGACCACAACAAATTACAACTAATGGATGACAACATAGTCAACCTATCAGATGCGCAATTTAAAATGCTTGTAATCAAATTGTTAACAAAACTGGAAAATAGGTGGACGCAAATAGTTGAACAGATGAAGAATACGATA
>PVJI01030342.1:0-14186 GCA_004026765.1 Micronycteris hirsuta | reverse complement strand
ACAGAATCAGAGAAATGGACATCACATGGAGGGTTTTCAGTGGGGAAGGGAAGAATAGGCGGGGAAAGGTACAGGGAATAAGAAGTATAATTGGTAGGCACAAAATAGACAGGGAGAGGTTAAGAATAGTATAGGAAATGGAGAAGCCAAAGAACTTATATGTACAACCCATGGACATGAACTAAGGGGGGAATGCTGGAGGGTTTGGGGGTACAGGGGGGAGGGGGGATATAGGGGGAAAATTTGGGAAAACTGTAATAGCATAATCAATAAAATATACTTTAAAAAAAGAGATTAGGAGGAGGTTTTTAAAAATAAATTCTCTTAAAAAGTATAAGCCTGTGATTTTAGTCAACCAGGTGATAAAAGGGCAGAAAAGGATTAATCTCTGAAAATATCTGCATTTTTCTCTTCTAGAGGGATATTCTTCTGCCTCTGAGAAACATAGGCACTTATTACACCCATGACCTAGGCCTGTTCCATTATCCTGCAGCCTTAATAATGAACTGAGCCATGGAGGATCCCTTGGCCTTGACTGTGAGGGAAGCTACAATGTGGGCCATGAATTGAGCCACAGTCATGAAGGTGATTGTGGGAATGTTATTGAGGTGTTTACTGAGGAGGCCATGGTGGAAGCCAAAGGCATGGGGCATAAAAGAAGTCATATAAAGGGCCACATAGGTCACAACAACAGGGCAGGCCTTAGAGGAGGTCACTGAAGAGGGCATGGCCATAGCCGTTGGACAGTGGGAGACATTCTAAGGCAGGAAACCTTGGGGGAGGGGAGGGGATTGTCATGGAGGAAAAGACAAAGAGACATGTTGGGCATGTAAGTCAAGAAGGAGGACCAGAATGTTCCTAGGAAATGACCATAGGGCATGGCCTACGTCAAGGACAGAACCAAGGAAAGCCTCTAAATGTCTGACCAAAAAGGTTACAGTTCAAGCAGGGTGTGGTTGTGGAAGAGACCTACAGTCTCATCAGGCTTAGAAATGATCTAAAGTAAATATTTTCCCTGGGATCTTTGCATAACTCAGAATCTCAGGATCAAGGAGATTATTAGCCCTTGATGGGGGTGGGGATGGGCACAGTGACTACATTCAAGGTTGCTGCTTTTCCATCCTCCCTCCACTCAGGTCATTCCAGTGCCCTCCAACACTTGAATTTTTCATTGAAAAGAGTTTTCCTCCTTTCTTTTATGCCTCCTCCACATGTTGTGTGTGTGACTAAGATTACTAGAAATAAAGATACTCAAAGAAACAAAAGTTCATCAGTATATGTTGTATCCTGATGAAATGTTTATCTTTTAACTTTGTGTCTGTTTTGCTGTTGTCCTTTGTTTCTCAGTGACTTCTATGTGTGAAGCACTTTGTGAGGGCTTTTACATAAGCCATCACTTAGTCTTCGCAGCAACCCTATGAAGTTCAGATTATAGTTTCCACTAAGTAGATGAAAAGCCTGTAATTCAGAACAATAGCTAAGAAGTGAGTGAAGCTACTCCATGCAACACATTCTCTAACTCCAACTGATTCTAGAGGGAAAAAAATATGTATCTTTCTACTTAGAAATTTTCTTGAGATTTTTACCCTTACATCAGGGTGCTGAGATCCCAGTATGGACTCGTTACTGACCTCACCCCTCATCCATCCCCACATGGAACTTTCCATCCCAGAGAGTGACCAGATGAACTCCAAACCCTTTGCTAGAGCATCCTAGCATCTAGATTCCTGGAGTATTTGAGAGCTTGATCCCCAACATAAGTTACCAGTTGGTTCAAATAAACACTTACAGAAATCCTCAGGAAAAAAATTCACTCCTTATGCCCCAGAGATCCCAGAGTCTATCCCTGGGTCTCTCTCATCCCTTCATTCAAGATGTGTTTTGTGAGCCAACCACATGCTCAGCAGCCTAGTCTCCAGTCCCCAGTTCCCATTTACACTGACTCTCCCTTTATGTGTCCTTCCTATTAAGTTCTGTTCATGAGGGTTTCCTTGTGGCACCCTGCTCCTGCCCAGCTACCCCAGCACTCAGGAATTCTTATCTAGGAAACAAGACCTTGAGCTGGAACACATTTAGAAAACTCGATCCCCTTGATCCTGCTTCTCCCCAAGCCCTGCCTAATGGAACCACATCATTCTCCATTCTCATTTACCTCCTGGCCTCTGTATTCCTTACTCTCTGAGTTCAGGGATTCTGTTACCTGCCCACAGTAGGAAGAACAGCAAGTCACATGTTCAACCCCTGCCCAGCTCAGATAATGCTATAAAATCTTATTTGAAAGAGAAAAAAAGAAGTGATGTTCTATGGAAGTGTTACAGAAAAAGAAGCGACCGGACACCAAGAGATATCGGAGTACGATTCTTTATTTACGTGCACACGGACCCTGGGGAGTTATCCAAATCCAGGGCGCTGAGGTTGGGTTGGGGTCTGCTTTTATAGCCTTGTCTCTTCCTAGTCTACGTGGCAGAAGCAGGTTACCATAGAAGCAAAAATGGATGTTAGGTCTCTAGCTACCTTATTTGGGAGACAAAGAACTAGGTACTTGGCCTTAACACTAATGCGGAAGTTAAGCCTGGCAACCTTACCTGGTTCTTTATGTGCTGTTAGCATTGTTAGTTGCTAAGCAGGTCATGGGTGGCTGAGCCTGAAGCTTGGCAGGAAAGTTTGTACCTGACATTCTGTAACTGGGCTGGCAACTGACATTTTAGACAAAGAACAAAGTACAGGGGGCTTGGGTTCCCCCCCCCTCCCCCTTTTGAAGGCGGGAGGTGTTCTTGCGGTTCAGTAGTACGGAGGTTGCCTGTAACAGAAGGAGCCACAGAACAGGATGAGGCATCCAGCCTCCCACTCTGGAGCTGCAGGTCCCCTACTGCTGTTTTTCTTCAGGTCGAAGACCCATTCTTTGGAGACCCAAACTCCCAGCATTCTAGCCTCAGACCTCCACCTTGAGACTCCCTTCTCTCAAGACATTCAGCTTTTTTCTTTCCCTGTTAGGTCTTCATCACACTAGGACTCAGGAGCCCTCCCTTCCAGGCTTCACACACAGATTATTTCAAGGTGGAGAAAAACATTTTCCCTTGCATGCTGGATGTTGCTTCACCTTCTACTTTTCAGAAAGAGTGAGTAATTTTGCTTAAAAGAGGATAACCTTGGAGTTTGAGGAGAGTTTGTAGGAAATGTTGACAGCTCCTGGGATTCAGACTCTGCCCTATGAGCTCCCATTCTCATCAAAGGGATAAGTCATTTTTTGCTCTATTCTGTCCAATCTAACCCAACACTGCTTCTCCATCCCGCTACCAGCAGCAGCTCTTCTGCCCAGCAGTCAGGCTCCAATCCCAATTAGAGGTGCATTTGTGTTGAGAGGGATCTCTAAGTTAATTTCTGGCCACCCACTGTAGGCATGGACTCATTTCCAGCACTTCTGGTAGTTGTCACTTTGCCTCTAATTAAACATGTCAGGATGTTACAGAACAGATCCTGGGCCGGGGGGAGAGGTGAACAATATCCTATTACCAAAAGGACTCCCCTTTTTTCTCTGGGGGTCCCCCCCCATACTAGGTTCATTTTGCCCACCGCCAGGGAAAAGATGTCTCTCAATGCCAGAGATTGGTGAAAAGGAAAGGAATTATTTATTTAAAAGTTATACAGACTTAGAGTAATGACTTAATGTCTTCATTAAAATACTAAAGTCCTTCAGAATACCCACAGACGCACACAGTCCTTCTTTCTCCCTCTGCCCAGTCTGGGGTACCCTATCTTAGGAAAAGAAGTAGAAATCTGTGATTCAGGCTCCCAGCACCATCAGCTGTGTTGCCACCATGATCTTCAGTTGATCCAAAGCCATGTGGCACCTTCTTGTGGCCCACCAGCAAGAGTCCTTTCACCCCTTTCCTTCCAGGCAGTCTCTCCTGCTTCCTAAGCTGCGTGGCAAAAGGAGCCACCCAAAGTTGCATAGTCCTGACTCTCACCCAAGCCGCAGGGTCTCTACTCCACCAAAGCCGCGTGGTCCTCTCCTGGCATGGCTGCCACGCCTGGGTTTAAATCCCAGCACCAGTCTTCCTCTGCAGCCCCATTTCCAACTCCTCCTACAATCAGTTACACCTGCCAACATTCCTGTATTCTTCCAGCTTTACTGGGCTGCCATAGTAAGTCTGGGAATGCATAGCCCCATGATGTGCAGCCAATCCTCTCCAAGCTCTCATGCAGGCGCTGTAACCAGGGGGAGTTGCTTCCCAGTTGCATCCTGGGTTGAAGTCACTTCCATTCCCCCCCACCCCCGCTCAAAGCATGGCCACATGGCCACAGCTATTTAATATATCCATGAAACCAGTTAAAGGCTATAGATATGTTAAAAGACCATGCCAGAGGTTAGCTGCAAAGCTATTGCTATGCAAAACAGTTCTCAATGGCCCTGCTCCATGTGTCCCATCCCCCAGCTCAGACTGGTGGGGGTGAGGACATCATATATATTTTTTCTCTAATATTTCCTGAACACCCTGAGTTCTGGACCCCATTACAAATCCCTATTTGGAGGCCTCCTTTGGCTGCACCCTGTTACAAGGAAGCATGCTGTTCCACACACACGTAGCTTTCACTCTTTCTAGAATTTGTCCCCCACCCCCATGGCCCCTAAACAACACAAAACAAATCTATTTCCTCTCCACAGGCCAGCTTTCCATCTCAATTTCTCCCTTACTTTCTCTCTTGACTCTCACCCTCACTCTAATCAGAGGCATTAACTCAGGTTTTGGAATTCATCCCCCACACACTAAGAAAAGAACACATGCAGAGGGTGAGAGGAAGAACCCCTATATCTCAACAGAAGAGCAGAGCCATAGATTAAAGGGGATACATGTTTCCACGAGTGGGGAATCATAGCCCTGGGCTTTCACGCTTGTCAAAGAGCAAGGTCTCTCGCGTGATAAGCACAAGTTGGCATGCGTGGACCCATGTTTGTGGAAACAGGATTCAGTGTGGGGGAATCAGGCTAACATATTTCTTAGAATCTTCCTGCTACTGTAATCTCTCCCCTCCCTGGATTTATGCTAATACCTGCCTGGGCTCTTCCTGGCAGTGTTTACGGTTCTGTGTGCCCTTTCAATTGCATATCCCTCCTTTTGTTGTAACTTCCTGAATCCACCCACCACCTGGCTTGAGTTCACGTTCTGTTCATAGTTAATGAAGACCATTCTAATGCGAATGTGCTCTGATATAACTGATAAAAGGCTGGGCTGAGCTATGTGCGAGGCCCTCTTCCAGAAGATAAGGGGAGGGTCGCGTGGTCCCGGATTTCTTTTCCTGCGTGTCTCTGAGTGAGATTCATTCACTCATTTGGTCATAGTCACCACGGACTTTGTGGGCCAAAATCTGCGACAATAAATGAGGCCAGGGTATAGGGGATCTGGGCAGCAAAGTGCTGGTTGTTATTGGATTTAGAATTGGAAGAGGGTAGGAAAGGGGCATGAGTTTGAGGGAAAGCACAGGCCTCACTCAACTCTAACCCAGTAACTGAGGAGGCTGAGCCTCTTTCATGAATTTTGGGAGGTCAAGCTCCATATGACTAGTTCTTTGCCAGATCATGTGGCAAGGCCATTTGGGGTCCCTTAACTGGCGGCTCCCAAACTTTGATGTGCTTAAGAATTACTTGACAGTAGTAAAAATGCATGTTGCTGTCCCTCCCCAGACTGACGTCCCTGGATTATCTCTCCCCTAAAATAAGGGTATAGTTCTGTTTGAAGAGTTGCTCAATATGTACATGTGGGTCCTTAACTTACTCTTTTGCACTCTGATCACCTGAGTGAGTAGAAAATAGAAGTTGGAATCTGTGAGGCTTGGAATCCAGAGGCCATTGTGAAGTCCCAGCAACAAAACAAACAAACGTGGGAGCACAAAAACATGGAAATGGGAACCAAGAAGATTTCGAGAGCTTTCTGACTGGCACTTAAAAAAAAAGTCCCCACTTCCAGAATCCATGATAACTTTTTTTTTCTTTTTTTTTATTCTTAGATATTTTATTTATTTATTTTAGAGAGAGGGGAAGGGAGTGAGACAGAGAGGGAGAGAAACAGCAATGTATGGTTGTTTCTCACATGGCCCTCACTGGGGACCTGGCCCGCAACCCAGGCATGTGCCCTGACTGGGAATCGAACCGGGACCCTTTGGTTCCCAGCCCGTGCTCAATCCACTGAGCCACACCAGCCAGGGCTTACCATGGTAACTTTTATTTAAAGTCCTGTTTTAAGGAAGTTCTCATCTAATAGCTCTAGGCAACTTTCTTAAAATTAATTTATCAAATGACTAATTCTGTTTTTTACTGTTTTTATTGTTGACACTTCTACAGATGTCCCCATTTTTATCTTCCTTTGCCCACTTCCATCTAGCCCCTGCCACCGCCTTGTCTCTGGCCATCACCACACTGTTGTCTGTTTCTATGGGTTATACCAGGGGTCCCCAACCCCTGCACCACAGACTGGTACTACCCATGGCCTGTTAGGAACCAGGCCACACAACAGAGGTTAGCTAATGGGTGAGAAGCAAAAGCTTCATCTGTATTTACAGCTGCTTCCCATTGCTCACCTTATCACCTGAGCTCCCCCTCCCGTCAGATCAGTGGTAGCATTAGATTCTCATAGGAGCACAGACCCTACTGTGAACTACTCCTGTAAGAAATCTAGGTTTCATGCTCCTTAGGAGACTCTAATGCCTGATGATCTGAGGTGGAGTTGAGGCAGTGATGCTAACACTGGGAAGTGGCTGCAAATACAGATTATCAATTAGCAGAGAGGCTTGACTGCACAGAGACCATAATAAATCAATTGCTTGCAGATTCATATCAAAACCCTATCAGTGAGTGGCAAGTGACAATTAAGCTGCATCTGGTGGCAGGCTTTATGGTGGCAAGTGAGTTGACGTACTTCGATTGTGCAGCTGCATCTGGTGGCAGGCTTTAAGTCAGAATCTGACACTTATTTTAGTCTGCACGTGGCCTGCCCATTATTTTATTTACCACTTCCATCCATGCCTCTTTCCCATACTGTGCACTTGTCTTAGTCACGGTTTTGGTAAGCCCACAAGCTAACTCTAGCCAAAATGAGTAAAAAACAAATGTTGCTGGAGAACTTCTTTGAAAAGGAGGACTCAATGATGAGACAGCAGAAGAATCTAAGACGACCAACAAAAAATAAAGCTGCACTTAAAAGAAAATACCACAAGTCCTACTTAAATTATGGGTTCATTGCAACAAGTGATTCACATCCTCCAAGACTTCTTTGTATAATATGTGGCAACCAGCTATATAACGAAGCCATGAGACCTTCAAAACTGCTTCGCCATGTGGAGAACAAGCACCCTGCATTAAAAGAAAAGCCTTTGGAGTTTTTCAAAATAAAAAAACATGAACATGAAAAACAGAAGCAATTATTGAAGGCACTTCATCAAGTGTGTCTGCACTGAGAGCATCATTCTTAGTGGCTAACTGTATTGTTAAAGCTAAGAAGCCACCTGGCTGGTGTGGCTCAGTGGATTGAGTGCTGGCCTGTGAATCAAAAGGTCGTGGATTCAATCCCCAGTCAGGACACATGCCCAGTAGGGGGCGCTCAAGAGACAACCACACATTGATGTTTCTCTTCCTCTCTTTTTCCCTCCCTTCCCCTCTGTACAAATAAATAAATAAAATCTTTTTTAAAAAAAAGCTAAGAATCCCTTATGAGGGGTGAAGGCATTCATTGTGAGTGTTTAGGAGAGGCTACAGTTTAAAAGGTAGCACATGTTCCTCTTTCGGCCGGCACCATAGCTAGACAAGTTAATGAAATAGCAGAGGCTATTGAGGCACAATTGTTAGGGAGGTTTAATAAGTCACCATGGTATGAGTCTACCAATGTTGACAATAAGGTAACAAAATGCTTGTTTTTGTGCAATATATTTTTCAGGAGGATGTCCATGAGGGTATGTTATATGCGCTTCTGTTGCCAACCAACACCACAGCTGCAGAACTATTAAATTCTTTGAATGATTACATATCAGGAAAACAGAATTGGTCATTTTGTGTTGGTATATTGTCATTACTCTCCATAGGTACTATCCACTGTGTGACGGTGAATGTTTAAGGACAGAGTGGCTGCCATGGCAGTTTTCTGGTTTCACTACTTGGGTCAAGGAGGCCGCTTCTGAATGTGAGTCTACACACTGTCTCATCCATAGAAAAAGGCTGGTTAGCCAAAAAATGTCGCCTGAACTTAACAACATTTTGCAAGATGTGATTAAAATTATCAACCACACTAAAGTATATGCCCTTAACTCACATCTGTTCACGCAGCTCTGTGAGAAGATGAATGCAGAGCACACACATCTTCTCTTATACACAGAAGTGAAATGGCTTTCTAAAGGTAGATCACTGGCCAGAGTTTTTTAGTTAAAAGAGATGCTCCAGAGATTTCTTTTAGAAAAACTGTCTCCACTGGCAGCACATTTCAGTGACACAGAATGGGTTGCAAAACTTGCTTACTTGCGTGACATACTCAGCCTGCTCAACAAACTCAATCTCTCGCTTCAGGGGAGAATGACCATGTTCAAGTCAGCAGATAAATGGCTGTATTCAAAGCCAAACTGGAATTATGGGGGCAATGAGTGAACACTGGGATTTTGGACGTTTCAATCATTAGCAGAGATTTTGAAAGAGACTGAACCAGGGCGTTCTTTCTTCCAGCTGGTGCATGATCACCTATCTCAGCTTTCAAAATGTTTGAGCATTACCTCCCAACCACGGAAGACCCCCGAACTGGGAAGGAATGGATCTGTGACCCATTTGTGAATAAGCCAGGTGAATCGATTTTGTCTGTGCTAGAAGAGGATCAACTGCTTGAGATCACAAATGATGGTGGCCTTAAAAGTATGTTTGAGACAACTTTAGATCTCCATACATTCTGGATTAAAGTCAAGGCGGAATATTCTGAGATTGGTACAAAAGCACTGAAAAGCCTGCTTCCACTTCCAACATCCTATCTTTGTGAAGCAGGGTTTTCTGCAGTGACAACAACCAAAACAAGATTATGGAGTAGACTGGGCAAAAGCAACACACTTCAGGTGCTACTATCTCCCATCACCCCCAAGTGGGACCATCTAGTTGCAGGAAAATAAGCTGAGAGCTCCCACTGATTCTGCATTATGGTGAGTTGTATAATTATTTCATTATATATTACAATGTAATAATAATGGAAATAAAGTGCACAATAAATGTAATGCACTTGAATCATCCCAAAACCATCCCCCACACCCAGTCTGTGGAAAAATTGTCTTCCATGAAACTGGTCCCCGATGAAAAAAGGTTGGGGATTCTGGATTATGCATATACATTCTTTGGCTAATCCTTTCACCTTATTTGATCCAGTCCCCCTCTTCCTCTTCTCCTCTGAGCAAAAAGAAATGGGATTCTTAGGGTATAGTCCCAGCAGTGGAATTGGTGAGTCAAAAGGCAGTTCCATTTTTAACTTTTTGAGGGAACTCCATACTACTTCGTACAGTGGCTGCACCAGTCTGCATTCCCACCAAGAGTGCACTAGGGTTTCTTTTTCTCCACAACCTCTCCATGACTTGTTGTTTGATAATATATTGATGGTAGCCATTCTGACAAGTGTGAGGTGATATCTCATTGTGGTTTTAACTTATATTTCTCTAATGATTAATGAATGATGTGGAACATTTTTTCATATGTCTATTGGCCACCTGTATGTCCTGTTCGGAGAAGTGTCTATTTGGGTCCTTTGTCTATTTTCAATTGGGTTGTCTTCCTAGTGTTGAGTTGTATAAATTCTTTATATAGTTTGGAAATTAACCCCTTATCAAATGTATCATTGTTAAATATGTTCTCCTATACAGTGAATTCTCTTTTCATTTTGTCGATGGTTTCTTTACCTGTGCAGAAGCTTTTTTGTTTAATATAGTACCACTTGTTTATTTTTCCTTTGTTTCTCTTGCTCTATGAGACATATTAGCAAAAATATTGCTACAAGAGATGCCTAAGACTTTACTGCCTATGTTTTCTTCTAGGATTTTTATGGTTTCACAACTTACATTTAAGTTTTCATCCATTTTGAGTTTCCTTGTGTATGGTATAAGTTTGGTGGTCAGGTTTCTTTTTTTTTTTTTAAGATTTTATTTATTTATTTATTTTTAGAGAGAGGGGAAGGAGAGAGAGGGAGAGAAACAGCAATGTGTGGTTGCCTCTCACATGGCATCCCACCGGGGACCCGGCCTGCAACCCAGGCATGTGCCCTGACTGGGAATCGAACCGGGAGCGCTTGGTTCCCAGTCTGCGCTCAATCCACTGAGCTACACCAGCCAGGCCTCTTTTCTTTCTTTCTTTTTTTTTTTTTTTTTTGCATGTACCTGTCTAATTTTGAAGAGACTATGACTAATTCATTGAATTTTATTATTTCCTTTCAGTAATAATTAACATGTCTGTCAAGGAAAGGGGACTGAAGTCATGTGTTATAGTTAAGAACATACTTAAGAAAAATATATTTATTTATAAAAATATGCATATGAAAGACTGTATTCAAGAATATATGCAAAAATAGTTTATTCTTAACTAATGAATAATCACAAATATTATCTATGAATAATATATAGATTCTAATCAAGACAATAAGGCTACAGACTATAATTAGTAAGATTATAAAGACAGAAACCAGATCTCTTTTGCCAGAATCTGGGAGTTGAGGGAAGTATCAACTACAAAGGGACACTGTGGTAAATACATGATTTCATCATTTATCAAAATCTACAGAACTATACACTACAGAGACTGAATTTCACTGTTTGAAAATTTAGCACATCAACAAGGATGTGGGGGGAAAGGTGGATGCAGACCCTGACAAATGAAGCACAAAACCTCTCTGAAGGAGACAGGGAAGAAACAGTTGATCTATGTAACCTTGAAAAACAGGGTTTTGAGTAAAAGGCTAAAGACAAAAATAACTGAGCACAACATTCTAATTGGTAAATTTGTTTCTTACATGGGTATGGATTAATAATTCTGAAACCACTATGTGTTTATTAAGGTTGAATAAATAGTGTAATTATTATAGATATTGTTGAGCCATGTCAGAGAAAGTCACAAATAAGGGAAGAGGAAAGGCTAGAATGAACCCTGTGTTAACCCTGTGTGACAATTCAAGTATCAAAATAGACTCATGCCTGCACTCAATATATATGCAAATAAGTAGTTCAGAAATAAATACAGATATATCTATGCACGGGGCAGTATAATACATATGTTTGCTAACTCTAACTTGAGGGATGAGAAGCAGCAACTCCCCATCAGCAATGAGTACACCCAGTGCCCAGATGTTGGTTTCTAAATACTATTCTCTAGTAAAAAGAACCAGAGCTGTGTAGAGAAATGGTTGGCTCCAGAACCTGGGCAGAGAAAACACAAAATGAGCATGGAGCACCTCATCATGCAGAAGGTAAGGATGTACTTTGAAAAGAGGACAAAAGATACTAAAAATTCACTGGAGCCAACCTAAAAGTGTTCTCAATGGCCAAGGCTGAGCAACAAAACAACAGTATTGGGTCATAACTCATAGAACACAGTGAACACCTGCAAGTCATGCTAATATAAATAAATAACTGAATAAATAAATTGTGAGAAAGTACATTTCCCTACAGAAGAATCCCAATGAACACATATGGAAACAATGAGGGACACCATTACCACACCACAGTAATGGCACGGTGCCAGATTTAGAGGGTGAAAGTTTAAGCAAACATATGATATTTGTATAGTCTCAAATTGTCTCCCCACAAACACTTAGAAATTTCAAAAGGAAAAATAGCAATTTTACAGTGGATAATCCTGTCAGACACCACCTTCACGGAGTTATCAAGGTCAGCACCCCAGGGAGCGGCCCCACGGGTGTCATGAGCACCAGGTACAAAGCACCAAGAGACGCACAGCTCTGGGGTGTCCTTCCTAACAGTTCATAGCCCCAACGTAATTGTAAGAAATCAAATCAATAACAAGAAATCTGATAAACCAAAGTTGTGGGACATTCTATAAAATGTCTGACCAGCACTCTTCCAAAGTGTCAATCAACATCCTGAAAGGCAAACACAGAGGAACTGTCCCAGACTGAAGGGGAGCAAGGCAAACTTCGGAGCAAATGCAATGTACAAGCCTAGATTAGATCTAGGAGAATAATGGAAAAACATGTTAAACCTACACTAATCCTGTAGTTTAGTTAATAGTATTATACCAATGTTAATTTCTTAATTTCTGTAGTTGAAATAAGTATATAATTTCTTGGTTTCTATAAATATAATTGTACTATGGAAACACTGACATAAGGAATATATGAAAACTCTGTACTATTTTTGCAACTCTTCTATAAATCTAAAATTATCTCAGAATAAAAAGTTTCAGATTTTAAAACAAAATTAAAAGGTCCTCAAAGATCTGTACTTGAAAAAAAGTGAATTTTAATACATGTGAATTTTAATACATGTAAATTATAACTTTTGACTTAAAAAAATATTGTTTCCTTACTGTAGTCCTTTAAAATGCAGGTGTGGCAAAAGGAGGTTTACAGTTATGAGTATGCAAAACTATTTATTCTTATATTATTATTTATTAATTAATGTAATATATTCCATGTGAACAACTGTAAACTACTCTTGCCCCACCCTGTATATTTATTGGTTATACTAAAGAAATCAATACTTTAACAATACATCTAAATAATATTCTTCTTGAAAATATGTAGTACATTAGAATAAAATTAATAGTTAAATTCGGTAGACTGGCCATTCATTAAATTGACTGTGAGGAAATCAGCTGCCATCTGAGAGGGGAACATGGTCTGGTCTGCTGTGGTTCCCGAGCTCCTCTTCTGATTAGGAGGATGCTGGAAAAGACAGAGCCCCACGAATGGCAGTGGGGGGTGGTCTGGCAGGACCCTTGGAGATGAGCTAACTTCATCTAGTCACAGAAGAAAGTATGGTGGGATGAGAGCCTCACATATTTGGAGCAAGGAAATTAATCTGCCGCTGGAGATGAGCCGCCAAAAAGACTGGGGAGGATGGAAAGAGGGGGCTGTCTTATGCCTGTCATCAGTGCCACTCCTTTCTATGAAACACCAAAGTCTCACCAGGCTCTCCTTCAGGCAGACGGCATTGTGCCCACTTTTGGGAAAGCAAGTCCAGCTCCTCTTTGAGCACTGAGACCTCAAGGGCTCTGCATTAGAGAGTAATGCCACCCACAATGACGAGCTGGATCCCGTTACTGTTCAACTCTGGGCTTCTTTCGCCAGTGACACCTCTCTTCTGCCCTGCCACTTTACTTAATAGAGACTCATGGAGCAGGCTGTTTCTTCTGCAAGACACACATATAACACCCACACCGCTGCAGGCTAAGGAGAAGGAAATATAGTAAGTGTGGAGAGGAGGGAGGAAAGGGCTCTCAGATATGAAGATTCTCTTGAGATGAAAAGAAGAAAATGCTTCGCCACCCCCCTTCTTCTGCTCCATTGCCTCTAACTGGGTGTTCACTGGGTGAGGGAATTGATTTAGAAAGATGGATACAAAGGTTCCCCAGGGCCTGCAGAGACTGGTCGGGACCCTGGAGAAGGAATCTCCTGGTAAGTGGCAGCGCTAGTCCTGATCAAACTTGGAGAATCTCCAACCCTGCTGACCACCCCAACTCCCTGTCACAGGAAAGCAGGGCTCCTGGGCTCCTGTTCCTTCTCTTTCTCAATCCTCTTTTAGAAAATACTCTGCTTTTTTTTTAGGTTAAATATATTGGGGTGACATTGGTTATAACATTATGTAAGTTTCAAGCATACAATTCTATATTTTATCATCTGTATATTGTATTGTATGTTTACCATGCAAAGTCTAGTTTCCGTCTGTCAATATAAATTTATCCTTTATTTAAATCTCTGTATTTCAACTCTGACAAATGAAAGATTTGATCCCTATTAGAGGAATGTGGGGAATAAGCCACAGTCTTGCCAGGTCAGCCCAAATCTGATCCATGAACTGTCTCATCTAAACCATATACCAAGTCATGACCCAAATTTAAGCTAATATGAATCACAGCTCCTGCCTCATTTGATTACCAGAGCCCCTGGCATAACAGCAAGAGAGGAGACACAAGCAAACATGGAATCAGAATACCTGAACTGTTGAAA